>KK120096.1:448864-484961 GCA_000611955.2 Stegodyphus mimosarum | reverse complement strand
TACCTCTTGCTTTCAAAATGTATACAATCTTGACTAAAAGCTACACAATTATCAATTATGCAATTATGTTTTGCCAATTTTATGTTTTATTTTGGTGTGTTTCTTTTCTGTTTGGATGGAAGCTTTCTGCTTTTGTCAAAAATAGTACTTTCGTTTCAGTTTTTGGGTGCATATTGCATGTTAATAATGAAGTAATTCGTTCCTTCAGTTTCTTAAACTAAATGCTGTTTCCCTTTTAAATATTAATGTGTGTTCTGCCAATCTTCTGTAACGCAGTCCAGTTTTATCTGCGTTATAAATTTCTTATGGCTTGTATTCATTCAATAGCTCAACTAAAACATCTTTTATCCAGTTATCATACCTGCTTCTATCTTCTCAGCACGCAATTTCTGATGGACAATGTTCAATTTCTAATTTTCTAACCCATTAGCCATCTGCAAGTTTGATACAAAGTTCTCTCCCAGCATTTTAGCAAATTCCGTAGCTTGCATAGTGAAAAGAGCTCTAAGAATAGAAAAAGTTTTTAGTCTCATAGCTTAAAACCATTCTAAAAGTAATGTTCCAGCTTCTCTCGATTCGTCTTTGTTTTTGCACTTTCTTCAGACAGTTCCATTTGTCATTAGTTCATAAACTAAATATTTTTATTAAAGTCAGTTGGACAATGCTGTTTGAGAAATTTCCTCTTTCCTGTGCCTGCACTTACCAAGAACATCAAGATCTTTGAACGATTTTTTTGTCTTCTTTCAGGTTAAAGCATTTTCGACATGCTACAATTGAAGCTCATAATAAATTTACTAAATGCTTCTTTCAATGATTTATTCAATTTTGAAACTCATTTTTCTGACTAGCAGAAAGTTTGCGCTGTGCCTGTCAAGTCGATGCGCCATTTCGCAATTTCAGCCATGAGCAACACATTCTTTGTTTTCTTTTCACCCCGTTTCTGTTAAAGACTGTTAATGTACAATAATTCTAGGAAGTATTTCATGAACATCTTTAGAACTCCCTGGGAACATAATGTGTGTACATCCAAAGGAAGATTGTGAATGAGGAAACCTTAAAAGATGGGCTGCAGAAGTTACACTTCCACCTCCTATCGGCTGGCATTCGAGACGAAACACTCACTTATTTGCAATGTCTTTACAGGATTGTTTTCTTTCAACTTAAAATAAGAAAATTCTGTTCCTGTGTAGCCCAGTGTGGGCAAAAAACTCTGAAAACAGTAGCTGACAAGTACAGAGATTCGGGGAGGGGTAAGATGTTTCGGTCAAACTCGTTTTATTAAAAGCTTCCCCGATATATGAAAAGCTAGCGGTCTATCTGTTTAACCAATCGAAATGAAATTTCAGATATTTTTATTTGAAGGGATGAGCTCGAGACTGTGATGATTTAAACAAGGAACTCTCACGGTTACGGTTACAGTGAAAACATTTCGGAATGTTTGAAAGCAACATCCATTTGTGTCTTGTGGAAAACGATCCACGTTTTGAGAAGACCTAAATGGTTTGAAAACTACACATGTGCAATGAATATTTCCGGCGGAAACATTTGCAAAGAAGAGCCTTGTGGAGGACCAAGGTCTACACAAGCGAAGAGAGGGAAACAGTTATTAGAATTTTATTGGAAGTTTTCAGCATACCCACCTTCTCAGGAATAATGAATTGCATGCAGAAGATCGTTGACAACAATGTCGAAAGTAACATCGCAGGAAGAATTTGTATAACTTCACGTTTTATGGCATTTTTCAATTCTGACAAATCTCGTGGATTTGATGTGAGAGTTCAGATAACCCCAGAACCAGAAATCCAGCGAGATCGGTGATCACTGTGATAAGATTGTTGAGCAATTTATAACCTATTCACAGTTCAGGTTTGCTTGTTTTATTAAGATCCTATTGTAATATATCTCCATATATAATCAATTTATATCTAGACAATGATGAGCAATAATATAAACAATGATCAAGGGAATCACCTTATTCAATTATTCATCAATTTTAGTGGTGAAAAAAGGTCATTCATTGTTACAACTGATGCTGATATTGCTAGAATTAGTGAAGCGAACATTTACTCCTAATGTTTCGAATATTGATATTATTCATATGTAATATGTAGAGACATTAAGTAATTTTTTAAAGCAGGAGAGATAAAAAATGAGCAATGCCCTCGCCGGCATTCGAACCACGGACCTCTCGAATACGCGCCGAACGTGCTGACCACTACACCACGTAAGCGTGCTAAGAAGGCGGGAGAAATGCCTTATAAATATTCATTCATGTATAATTTCATTTTCTATTTAAAGGAAAATATATAGAAAAATCAGTTGAAATATCTCATAGACCAGACTAGCACATATTCAAACTGTACTTTTCTCTAAATTTTATCAAATAAAATTTCAACCGAATTGGACATCTGGAAACATTGTACACGTTGAAGACATATAATTCAAATAAAAGCCATTTTTTTTCTCTATCTCTTTTGTGTTGTCGTTAGTCCTTTACAAAGCTCTTCTTTACAAATGTTTTACGCCGGCAATTTACGTCATAAGGGTATCGTTCCAACGCCACTTTTGGCTTTTCAATTCGCTGATCGATTTGCGCAGGTATAAAGTGTTGCTATTCGAAAATTTCTAAATATTTTCACTGTAACTTGAACTGTGAGAGCTCTGTTATTTTAAACCACCACAATCTTGAGCGCATACCTCCAAATAACAATACTTAGAAATTTCATTTCGAATGGTTGAATGGATAGGCCACTAGGATTTCATATACTGGAAAAGTTTTTTAAGATCACCCTGTATTACATACCTGAAAGATAAAGCCACGGTCCACTATACATTAAGTGACTGTACTACCAAAAAAAGCTTTGATAGGCACAAGTAAGATATTGTGGCAGTGAAAGATCAGTCTTGTGCCGATGTGAGTTTAATAAGTGGCGAGGATGAATTTAAAAAACGGCGGTTATATAGTATGTTTGATTTCTGGAGATTTGGATACAATAAGCAGCTGATTTTGCTAACTGTGAGTTTTTAAGCGCAGGGTGCTGTATTCCTAAACAAAGCGATTATTCTTGTATTCAAATTCGTAACTTAGAGTATAAGGTATTTTCTCTTTCCTTCCAGCATGCCTTTGTGGTGTAACGTTTAACACACTCGACGCGTATTCGAAAGGTCTAGGTTCGAGTCCAGGCGAGGGTATTGCTCATTTTTAACGTCTCCAGCATCAAAAAACATAATGACTCTATAAGAGTATTTATCTCTTGAAAGGTACTGAAAAGAATCAACTTTAGATATTTAAGTAAGATTTATATCCTAGTATAAATTAATTAGCTCCACTTGTCGATGTTTGGGCTGCTCAACCTGGATAGTAATTAGTGACTCTGACTACCGTGCCTAAGGGTCCGGATTCAAATCCCGAAAAAGGCATGGGTGTTTGTATAGTGTCTGTGCGGCACTCAAAATATGCAGCGAGACGAACGTCCTCGCGAGAGGCTTGTTTCGGGGGAAGAGGGGTAGGAGACCCTCAGATTGTTCTGCTTCAAAACTGAGGGAGGAACTGAACAAAATCGTACTGTCACCTGTATGGTGCACAAGACTCTTGCCAACGACAGGCCGCAATCTTGACTCCTTGCCACGACAAATTTCATATATCTCCTCTGATTCACACAAGCGAGATTAGTAACAACAACAACAGACTTTCTCGACATTACTCACATTTGTAATGAATGATGTAAAACTCGACTCAAAACTATTAAAATCTTAAATATTTCTTTAAATTCTTGCCTTAATAACAAATGTTAATTAATTAACGTTAATTATCTGCCTTAATAATTATTAATAATAATAATTAATTGCCTTCATAATAATTGCAATGTTAATTTATTTACGGGAAATGTATTCGCGGTTGAATATGTCCCGCGATTAGCTTTTGTCTGCGTTGTTCTCTAGAAGTCCTCTGAGAAAACCCTTCCAATCAAGTCTGACAATCTAATGTTTTGCTGTAAATCTAATCTACTTTATTTCTAAAAAAGCGATAAAACTGGTTTTGTAATATTTCAAAAGAAGGGAAAAAAGTCAGAAAACAATTTACTCAAATGCAAGAAATCTAGTTATATTTCTCTCTGGCATTTCTTAATTCACTTCTGGAATTATTCGGCTGTTAGCTAGCAAAAACAAATAGAATTTAATCACATTATTTCTAACACTTACAATTAACAAACTCTCGTTAGAAAAACACAATGGGATAGGATCTAATCTATTGCATTTATTTAATGGAAGTAACCATTTCGAGAAACAATAATCCTTTTACCATTTACTGTGACTTAATAACGACTTGTTTATAACTCCCATTTACCGAAAGCGTTACAGAAAGAAGTTAGTGAATTATTAATTCACACGTTGTTTGCTTTAAATTCTCTCCGCAAGCTCTTTTCTTCTGTCAGTACAATGCGTTCCCCATTAAAGGCTTGTATTTTTCTAGTAACAGTTTTATCGGTGTCGTTTAGAAGCACTTCAGAACACCGGTTCTCATAAAACTGGATTTATAGCCAAAATTCTCAGTTGTTCCGTAACAGCTTCCTCCATGGTCTGAAGCAGCAAAATGCTTTCCCCTTTTTTTATGAAGAAAACATTGTTTCCAAGTAATATTTTCAACACTTCAGAATTTAAATGCTTAGAATGAACAAAGCTCTAACGTATTGGATTCTAATTTTACATTTGTTTTAGTTTTCGAAATGATATGCAAAATGCGCATTTGATTCAAATTTTACTAATTTTTTTAGTTTGCGAGATTTTACTTGCGGGTAGACAGTAATTGTCCTAAAACGTAGACGAGGGGTGTTAGTTACTTGCTGAGAAAGCATTTAATTTAAACCTTAAAATAACATCATTTTCGTTCTTTGTAGAACGCTAAGTAGAACTATTATCATTAAAGAACAATAAAAATGTATTCATTCAGCTTATTCTTTAGATTATTATTTAGATTGTTATAAATTTCTATAAATATCTAAATCCATTTGATTGCATTTTGTTTTATGTATTTATTGTTTTATTTATTTACTCGCTTAACTTTTGCATTTGGGCTAACATTTAATTTTTACAGAATTAAACTTGTCTCTACATATTTTATATGCAAGAGTTTATTTTTATCCATAAAATTGCATATCCTTCAAAGCTCAATGCAGCAACGTTTAATTTGCGAAAATATCCCAAACAAATGCGACGTAGAAACACTTTTAATGAGCCTTGGCGATATTTGTTGATGTCTGGCCAATTTGGCGAATTTACGGAATATTCTGGAAACCATATTTTTAAAACTCTAAAAGCGATTTTCGCGAAATATACAGAAGTCTGGGCAACACAATATAAATATCTGTCTGCAGCCAGGAACAGGGCTGTTTACACATTTTAGAACGATTTCAGGGTCATTTAATTAAAACACAAAGACTATTCTATTTAAATGTTCGATTTGATAGCTTTTTCTTAGAGTGGAAGTCTACATCGTAATTTTTATGATGGAAGAGCTTTTCGTAAAATTTCCAGGGATATTGATTTCTATTCCTCTTCCACAACTTTCCAGAGTCCATTCATTGTGGTGAGGGGGAACTTAGAAAGAGCTCTTTTCAAAAGACAAAAATAAAATAGCCCATAGGTGAAAGGGCCTTCACAGGAATATGTTGAAAAGGTATATATGCATCAGTTTTCATTTTTCCAAGGAATGCGCTGTAAGGTTTCAAAATATGTTTCTATGTATGACTCGTTGCTTTGCCCTGCTAAAGTTTTAATTTTTTCAAAGTCACTGGGATAAGGAAACGGAATTTATTCTGTAAAAATCGGACGTAAAACTTTCTCTTGATAATATGTTAAGTTGATCTTAACACTTTCCCCCTTCTTCTTATTTTTAATTTCTCATTGTAAGAGAATCCCTCGACAATCATAAACCCCTCACTGAAACTTTCTCTGCAATGACGGAACCAGGTCTGCACAAATTTTGCTTTTCTTTTCCGGCATTTTAGGCATTTTTTGCTGCAGAAATTTATATAAACCTATGCTTCACCGAACCTCACATTGTATTTCCAGTTATCTTCTTCTAAACTGTTTTCATAACATAATTTTTTAATTTTTTAAAAAATTCAAAAATTTAAAATTTCCATTTTTTTACAAATTTTTCTGCGTTGAGTTCAGCGTTTGTATTTAGAAATTTGAATACCATGCATTTCATATTTTTGAAATGTGGATTAAGAATATTTCTCTTCGAAAAGCGCAAAAACATTTTCTTTAATTCACAGCTTGTTTCTATGAGACATTTTGAAAGAAGAATCAATTTTAAAAGTAGCAGGTGTTATTTCTTATTTCAAATAATAGGCTATTGCCACGCATTTTTATTCAAAAACCTTTGCTTCTTTTTAATTTGTTATTGTCTACAAATGTATAAACTCCCTTTGCATTTAACGTGTGGAATAGAACCATTCTAGATGACTTGTTCAAAATATGTTGAATTACTTGTTAAGACTTTGCATTAAGAACTCACCAGCGGCGGAAAGGTAAGATTGCTGAAGACTACTAAAGTTCGAGCCAAGGTTATTATACTCTACTATTATACCCAAGGTTTTGCTCTTCCGTGACGTCACTGAATCATAGTTTGCTCAAAAGCAACTGTTCTATACTCAGTTATCATACTTCTATACGTCAAGCGAAGTCATTGAAAGGAGCGCAACCTTGTTCATCTACTTACGTTGGTTCAAACCAGCTTCCAAAGTCCAGGTCGTTTCACAGTCTGCAGCATGACAGATTTCGGGACTTTTCCGAAATGTAACGTAATTATCAACTAGTTTCCCCCAAAAAGCTTTCCAGAAAGTCATAATCCTTCTTAGACAAATAGGCCCCGTGCTTTATATTAAATTGAATCACACTGACGGCTACGACGACATAGAACTTTCACCAAATGATTGAGAAAAACACACAAAACGTAACTGAATTTGAAAAGAAACTTCCTGCATGACTTATTAATAAAATAAATTGATTCCAAGGTAATTTAATTGTTTAGCAATAAAGCCTTCAAGAAACTTTAGCAAAGGGTACATATCCCTCATCAAATATTATAGGCAGCCAGGCACCAAAAGCGAATTCTGATAAACGTTTTTTCCGTTCAATAATACAGACTTCCTTTTCATTTCAGATGCCACCATATTTAAATTCTCCTTTACATGTTATTGAAGTGAACGAGTAAAAATAAAACTTAAAAGAGATAGAAAAGAAAAAATATTACATTAATTAGAAATATGATGAAAACATTTATAAAAATTAAACCGTACTGAATTATTGCAAATCATTTCTACAAAAATGTTTATTTGTTTTGCTGATTATGGCAAAGCAGAGGAGGACTACATGCCTATCATGAAGGGATGAGTTCGTAGAGAACCGTTTTAGGAAAAAAGACAGGTATTCACAAGCGAAATTCATAAAGGAAAAATTACGAAAACATTCATACGATCAGCAATAATGCATTCGAGCGAACATACATACGAACAGCATACGAAACATTTATACGTCGGTATACAAACTCGAGGTGAGATATTACTGTTCATTCTTACCTATTCGCTCACTGGATAATTCTGTAGTATTGCACTTGTGTCCAAAATTAAAAGAATTTACACATTATGTTGAATTTTGAAAACACTAATGAACGTATTTTAATGAAATTTGCTATGAACAATATATTTATAACAGAAAAAGAGATGTACCATTTAAAACTAATTTTGTATACGCATGATTATCAATATAGCTCTTAGTGCAGGAATATCCAAAATCCACGCTGTAGTATCGGAACTGAAAATGCATCTAATATGTGGTACGGTCCCCTCTCACAATCAGGCAGGTTTCGCTGCATGACGGCATAATAGACAAGAGGCAGCTGAAGAGCCTCTGTCGCAGTCGATACTGCAGCAAGGAAGTTTTCAACTCAGGGATGGCGAGATAAAATTACCCTCCCAAAAGTGTCCCAGAGAAGCTATGTAGGGTTAAGGTGAGAAGATCTGGCTTTTAATCCAAGCGGTGAATATTCTCAGTTTTCAGGTAATCGTCGACCAGCTGATTGTTTGTGGACGAGCGTTGTCATCCAGAACTGAAGCCCAAAGACTAACTGCGCTCCGGAAAAGTTGAACAAAAGACTCTAAGGTTTCCTCTGTGTACATCACAGCAGTCAGGGAGCCTTTATCAAACACATACAGAGGTATGCTGCCATCTAACATAACTCCTCCCGTAACCATTAGACATCCATCACCGTAATGTTCCTTTTCCTTTAATAAGGGAGGGATGGTATAGTGTTTCAAGCTTTCTCCAGATACAGGTACGCCGAGAATGAGTGTCCAGGCTGAATCTAGGCTCATCTATAAAACGCACGGTGTTTTAAAGAAAATCTGGACTAAGGTACATGTTTACTGCACCATGCTAAGCCCGCTTTCTTGTATGCTGCAGTGAAAGCGACGCAAACAGCAGATCTTCAGGCATGTAACCTAATCTCCTAAAGCCTTCGGGCAACTGTAGACCGTGAAACTCGTATTCCATTGGCAACATACAGTTCACATGAGAGCTGTGAAGCTGTAGCAGTTTTGTGTCGCCACGCTAAAAGTGCCAAATAACAATCCTCATTCTTGGTTGTGCACCTAGTAAACCTTGTATTGGTCTTCTCGATATGAATCCATTATCTTGAAACTGTTTCCATATATACTGATGACGACGCTGGACATTATATTGAGCTCTGTAGCCACCTTTCTCATGATTTGCCTGCCTCTAATTTACCGACAGTTTTCCATCTCATTGTATCATCCACACGTTCGTGTTCGTACACTACTCCTTTTATCTAATATCTTATAAAATTTACCCAACACTTACGAAAAACACGGCAGATGTCTTGAATGAGTACGAACACAAATCGCCGAAAACTCCTCCTGCGCTTATATTTCCTCCCCAGTCACAGTTCTAAAGACACGCACATTATAAGCTTATGTATTCGACTCTGAATATTTTCATAATTCTTAGACGAAATGATTAGCACCTTTGGTTCAACGAGTTTCCTAAAATAGACATCATTTGCAAATCCTCTTAATTTTGTAGTACGAGTGTATTAATGCAAGAAATGAAATTTTGTTACGTTTTCTTTGCTTCGCTTGAATCTCCAGCCAGGTAAAAATTATTCGTTGGTGCGTATCCATGTAAGAACGAAACTTTTTAATCTTTGTTTTCCGCTGTTTCAATTTCCAGCTATACAAATATGCTCACTCCGCACCTATGTGATTAGGTTTCAGACTTCGTTAATAATAGACAACTTCAACTTCATTAATCATTTCAGGTGTATATAAAAAGGGCGTATAATATTTCAAGAGTATAATTATTCAGGAGAGTAAGCAATATTATATACGTTTTAAAGGCTTACCGTTGGACAAGCAGATAAAACTGTAACATTTATTGGACGATCGAACCGGATCGTACATCCAATAGTCTGAACAAGTTGAGTGCATGATTTCTGTGTGTCAGCTAGCTACTATTAGTAAGATCATTGAGCATTGATAGTTCGACCTGGGTTCAGATCTCTGTAAACAGGCTTGCTGCATGGGATGTTTCACGGTTTACCACGTTGCGTAATGTGAATACGAGATGATTTCCATTAATTAGTCCTCCACGAAAGTAATCCTTATGTTAATAATCTTTGCTTGCTTTTCAATGATTAAAGCAATCCTAATTCTCACTCAAAACTTAAATACAAGCCATTTCTCCTTAAGTGGTTCTTTGTGATAGTATTTCTTTCCATACGAATGCATTCTGTCTAAAAAATTCCGAAACTCGATTGATGAAAACAGGAAAAAACTCAAGATGAAGGTTTTAATGCTTGCGCTGTTCTCCCTTACCCTTCTCGAGTGTAACGCAAAGAACATTCATGCGACTATATGAAACTGTCAGAAAAGTTCTTGTTTGGTATGCTATTGACCTTGCGCGTCACTTTGGCTTTGGTACGCAAATGGGAAAGGAGGTCATTCCACCTGGCATTGCTGCCTTAAGAACGTTATAGACCTCCCCCCTCCAGCCACAAACGTCCAGAGACCCCAGAAACAGTTAATAGGACAGAAAAAAAGCAAAAGAGAGAAAAACAAAACAGAAAACCACTTATAAACACCAACAGGTAATACAAACACACAACATTCAAAAATCAAAACGTACTGCAGCCACCAGGATGTATAAAGGCCCATGATGGTTAGATATCCAGGGAACGCTACTACCAATTTCGCACAAAAAAAAAAAACTTTACAAGGATCATCACCGATTTAGTCACTGAGACACTAGTTCTAAGCGACTTTTTTTTTCCCTTTCCTTCCCTTTTTCCCTTTTTTAACATCACATATTTAATAGTATTAAACTTTCAAAGTTAAATTTATAAGTAGTCTAATTATGCATTATCTCAAAGAATTCTAAGTGTGGAAGAGTTCAAAGCATATAAATATTAACATTGGTGAGATTCTCCATGTTTTTTAAACACTAACCTAACCAATAATAAAATTAACTGGCCCTTAAAAACAAGAAGTACAAACACAATTCCATTAAAAAAAAACACAAAATTTACATAAATACATAAGTTTCTCTCGGATAAGCTGCAGCACTGAAAAATACAATTATGCAAATATAAAACATAAAACACATGTACAAAATTAGATTGAAACAATATCAAGGATCCAGAGGGAACCATTGCTCATACAATAAAACACATTTCTATAAAACAAACACTAAACACAAAGTATCAAAATATCACAATCGCTCAGAAAAGCTCCAAAAATAAAACATGTCATTAACACACACCAATTAAAATCATCAATATTAAAAAAAAATAGAAAACATTATTACATACACAATACAATCGAAATCACAATAATCACAAAGCAACATAAATACTCATGCAATACATTTCAAATTGAGAATGGGCACAGTACATCAAAGAAATCTTATTTCATAAATCAATTCAAACTCAGCCTGATCAATTATCTTTCAATCCAAACACCGTTAGATCCATTACATATATTGCTAAAGCTTAAATTCATATTCCAGAGCATTACACACAAAACATATGTTAATTGAAATAAATAACAACATCCAAAATTCAGTAGGAACTATTGCCCATATAAAAATTATACATCAATAAAGACTATCTTTAAATACAAAGATTAAAATAACACAGTCTTTCAATAAATTACCATAAATAAAAAACTTAAAATCATAAGAATATACAAATTAAAATCATCATAGTTAAAAACATTATTTGATTAAATTAAGACTCCACATTCTAATTTATGACTATTAATGTGGCTCAGGACGGCCTCAACGAAGTCAACATGTTCTCGTACGTCAATAAATGTGTTACCGATGATGCCATATTTTCTGCGTACTTCCTTAAAAATACTGCATTTATACAAAAAATGATCCCCGTCTGCGACAGTTTTGCATGTTGGACATTGGTCACAGTCTTGAATTTTAAATCTCTTTAAATAAACGGGGAAACGGCCATGGCCAGTCAGAAACTGATTCACATCAATGTTTCCATGAACTATCATCTTCTTCTTTATTTGTATAAATTTTAAGTGTCCTTTATTTCTGTCCGACTTCAGCCACTGATCTTTCCATTCTTTTATAGAGTTCGCCAAGATGAGCCCGTCTGCTCTCCTTTTTGAGCCTGGGACTTCAATACATCCTGCAGAACTTGAGAGTGCGGCCTCTTTGGCCAACACATCCGCTCTCTCATTACCCTGGAAGCCAACATGAGCTCTGACCCAGTGAAATTTCACTTTGGCCTTTTGTATAATATTCTCATATAGATTCTTGATATCAAATACAATTAAATTGGTCGAAATAGGGCAGTTCATAACTTGAAGCAAAGAGAGGCAATCGCTGTAAACGTTGACAACTGAGGACGCTGGCAAATTATTATTAATATATTCCAGAGCTTTTTTCAGTGCACAGCTTTCCGCTTGAAATACGGAGTTGTAATCATTAAGTCTAAATTGCTCATGATAAATCTCACAACCGTAATAATATACTACGAAAGCCGCACCAATTTTACCTTCAATACCCGAACCGTCCGTATAAACATCATACATTCCAATAACGGGTAGCTCTTTATCAAATTGACATACCACGTTATTCGCCGGGTGAACCAATAATCTATTGAATCGTTCATAAGAAGTTCTTGTGATCAGCTCATCATCGTAAAGTAAAAAGTCTTTTCTTCCATCTCTGAGGAGAAATTTTTCATAAAATGTCTTATAAAGAATTGAGAGAGGCGGAGTGCCGGCCAAGACGCATAGAACCTCGGTCGAGACCGTCCTGAAGCCACGCGTCATCGCCAGGCACCAGCTCCTTTGGATTGTATCTAATTTAGAGCGAATACGACATAATTCCCCTGCCCTGGACCCCCAAGAACCTATGCCATACATTATTATGGGAATGATGACATTTTTATAAATTTCACAAATAATCTTATGTTTAATATTGAGAGTACAGGCAGAGAAAGTCCTTTTATAGAATAGGAGGATATCATTTGTTTTTCGATTTACCTCTTTAAAGTGCTCTGCATAAGTAAGTCTAGAATCGATACGAACCCCAAGATATTTGAGGGAATCTACAAATTTAATTCTTGTACCCATATATCTCAACTGAGGGTTTCGACACTTTCTTCCGCCTTTGGGGAAAAACAGTGCTTGAGTTTTTTCCCAACAAAATTTCAGTCCTTCCTTCATTCTCCACTCCTCAAATATGGGTATAATCATTTCAAAAAGTCGCTCAAGTTTTTCAAGTGAGTCTTCTCGCATAAGAATCAATATATCATCAGCGTAGGCAATAACATGAGTATCCTGAGGAAAATCTTCCTTCAATAACTTATTAATTATCAGGTTCCAGAACAGGGGCGCACTACAAGAGCCCTGTGGGCACCCTTTATAAATCTCTACTTCTGCATCATCTTCATTTCTGAAATTAATCGCATTATAAACTATCCTTCTATTTTCAAAATAACTCAGATAACATGCAATAATATTGCGAGGCAAATTCAACTCCACCATAGTCTGCAACAGAGACATCCAACTTATAGAGTCAAATGCTGAGGATATGTCCAAAGACAAGGCCACAATATGCTTCATTGGTTTATTTTCCGTAATATAAGTCGTAACATCGAACAGAGCGCTATCAGTGCTCCGTCCGGGTAAAAAACCATACTGTCTCTCACTCAAGTGATGATTCTTCAGGGCCAAGTAGAGAATTCTATTAGCGAGGATCTTATCAAATGCCTTTCCTATAAAATTTAGCAAGACAATAGGGCGCAGTTTACCATTTGGCTTAGGGATGAGTATCAGCCGGCCCCTCTTCCATGCATCCGGGAACAGGTGCAACTGTAGGCACTTGTTAAAAAGAGAGCAGAAAAAATCAGGAAATGAATAGTAAAGGATCTTTAGAATACCGGCGTGTATTCCATCCGGACCAGGAGCACTTCTGTTCCGGAGACCAGCAATTACCCATCTGACTTCCGCATCCGTGATATCTGAATCATTCGAATCAATATTGCTTAGCCTGTCTCTAACATTTTGAAAATCCTCATAAGAGCCTAGATCAAAAGTATCGGCTACAAGCCTCTCATTAATGCCTTTTTTATTATTGGGGTCTATTCCCTCGGGAATTTTGACCAAACTCCTATGTTTACTTTTCCTTGTAGCAATTTTCAAAAAATTGTCATAATAAACGCTATTCTTCAAAAAATTCTCGTTAATATACCGTCGTTTAGTTCTTCGTATAGTTCGCTTGTAAACCGCCAGCTCTCTTTTATAATCAGTCCTTCTACGGTCTCTCTCCCCCAAGGAAATCCCAGGGGTCTGGAATCTTTTTCTTAGGGCTCGAATACGCCTCCGTAGAGTGGCCAATTCATTATTCCACCAAGTGGAAACTACCTTGTTTTTTGGTTTCGAGCCTAATTTTCTCCGAGCGTGAGTCTCCAAATCATCCATAAATCGGTCAACTAAATCATTGAGTTCGCTGGTAAGATGGATATGTTTTAATTCTTCACAAAATTTGATCATATTATTCCTATAACTCTTACAAAATTTCTGAACTCTTATTATATTTCTGGTAATTACAATATGACAAGCATTTATGCTGTCATCCTCATCTTCAAAGATAATATATTTGTGGTCACTAAGTGACTCTTCCTCGGAAATTTTCATGCTTAAAGTATTACAATCAAAATCTGAGGTAACCATAACAAGGTCAGTATACCCCTCGCCAACTGTTGAAGAAAAAGTGGGGGGAGAATCATTTGTGTTCAGAAGAACCAGGCCAGTAGCAATAAGAAAGTCAAATACCAAGTTTCCCCGAGGGTCTATCATAGGAGAACCCCAAGAGGTATGTTTGGAGTTGAAGTCACCGAAAATTACAAAATTTTCATATCTTGCACACACATCCTCCAGATTGGCCAAATGTATCGAGACATCCTCTGCGGGAGAGAAGTAGCAGCTGATGACACCCATTCTCCCTCCTCTGTAAACAGAAACACTTGTAATCTCGTCTGACTCATAGTCAAAGGTGCTCTGGACGTTCTCATTCAGAATTACTATGGCGGTACGACCTCCTTTCCTCATTGCCACACGCCATCTGCTCTGACAAAATGCCAGGCCTTTGTCAATCAAGTAGGGCTCTTGTAGGCATAAAATATCTGGTGTAAACCCCAAGATATTATTTAATACCGGGAGCTGGGCCGCAGCAGCATAGCAATGGTTAGCATTGAGGCTAACAATTTTCATATTAAAATTTTTTTGGATAAAATTAGACAATATTTAAAATCAGCTATATACAAGTTTGTATCATAAAATTCAGTAATTAAAATCAGATTCAGTAAAATCACTAAAACAGTATTTAAAAACATATATACAAGTATATTGGGACCCGAATCCGAAACATGTTTAATTTTGCAAATCCACATCAACATCTAAGTGATCTTTTATAAATTCTATTTCGCTGATATAGCAATTACAATTCTTATCAGTAGCCTTATGATTTATATCAAATTTCGTTTTATATTTATTATTAGAAAAGTCGCAGTTGACACACCTAGTTGACTTTTCAGTGCAATCTTTTCTCAAGTGTTCCCCTGAGCATTGAGAGCAGCATTTATCGCTTTTACAGAATCTTTTGGTATGTCCAAACGACCAGCAGTTTGTGCACTGTCTTGGTCTTATATACAGTTTTGTATCATATAACTTCCATCCATTCAAGGTCCTTTCCCTGGCAATGATATCACCTTGACATCTGGAATCGACAGAAAAGACTCGGTGCGAAGCATTGTGTTTAGTTTCCAAATCAAATAAGTGCCTGGCACATTTTTTATCACACACACAGTCCTTATATAGGGACTGAGCCAAACTCTCATTGTCCAACGCCTTATCCACGTTATAAATAATAATTTTTGGCCTAATGAACCTTTTTCTCCTTGTAAAAATTCTCGAATCCAAATTTTTCTCTTTTATAGCTCCCTCTAGCTTCAATACTTCACTTTTGTTAGCAAGTCTCAGTCTTAAATCTCCATTTTCAAATCTTCTAGCTTTGTGGATATGGATTCCTAGGTCTTCAGGATCAATCTCACCAGCCATCTCATCAAACACATCCACGTCAGGAGCCATAGGTTTCAAAGTAAGCTCTTCAGATCCTTTAATTTCCATCGTCTTTTTGCAGTCCATTTCAACTCTTGATTTTTCAAATCCTTCTACAACAATGCCCTTTAAATCATTAATATCATCTCTTATGTCTTTGATTTCGTGACTGGTATTGTACTTAAGTTCCATCTCTAAAATTTCTAATCTTTGTGCTGTTGCCAACTCCAGTATCTTATCTAGCCCAGAAGTGATCTTATCTGGTAGTGCGACACCTATTTTTCTCTGCGCCCTTATTTTATCGACTACCTTGTAGAGCTCTTTCACAATTTCATTAATGCTCTGCGACTCGCGCAAGATCTTATCGAATACATCTTCATCACGTGAATCGTTCCTATCGGAACCTGCCATGTTCCGGGGATCGGGCTCCAATATGTCAAAACTTTAAAACATATATGCAATAGTCATGAAGATAAAAACAAAGTTAAAATACAAAACTTCTCCAATTCTTTAAAAATCCAAAATCAGTGCTTACCTCAAATTTCACTAAACTCCAATGGTTCACCTCACAGGATCCCATACACATATTCTATTAAACACAGAGTAACATTGTCACATAGACAAACACACATAAACACATTAACATTCTACAATACAAATAAAAATGATCGCAAGACGAATTCTGCACAATTTATATCACAGAAAAATATACGTATTCACTGCATCCAAACAAACAAATTACACAAATTTCCATGATGCAATTAAGACTCTAAGCTTTAAAATAAATTTATGCAGTAGTAAAACACAAATGTATTGTATAATAAAACTATCAAATATTTAATTTCTACAATAATAGGATCAGCATTCACTTTCATAACTATAATTCATGTAAATTACAGTTAGAAATAAGCAAGATGCTTAAAAACACCTTAAATCTAAATAAAATTCGTTAAAAAAGGGAGAAAACCAACTTTTACTCAATAAAATTGCTATTCCGCACAAAACAGACAATTCGACCAACCGGCCAAAAGACAAAGTTGATTGGTGCACCAAAAATCGAGTATTCTCACCTGGGTGCTGTGGAATCAAAATCTGAAAATTTTTCACATGGCAGAAAGATTTAACAGAAACGTGCAAAACACGAAAGTTTCAACAGTAAACAAACGGCGGCCACAGTAAGCCTAACCTCTCTTGAAGTTTTAAAAATACAATATCTCAATAAATACAAGTAGTAAGACCGTGCTTTTTCACAAGTAGGTACTTTAGACAATAAAGATTCATAGTATTAAATCAGATTCAATATGCACACAAGATGAAAAGATATATAAGTAAAAATAAACGAATCATATGCAAATGAGCTCTCTCGTGAACGCCGAAGTTTCAAATCTTCGTTTCTTGAAAAATACGTACTCCCTTGTAATAACAAGCATATTTTCAGCAACCGGAACGCTCCAATGATGGAAATAAAGCACTTTTAAACACACAATTTCAGTAATTACCAAAATAAAAGCGATTTACTCAGAGCACTCACACAAACCAACCAACATGGCTGCTGCCACCAGTTGCCACCACTTTGGCTTTGGTATCGGCTACATCGTGATAGCGTTGACCCTTTATGCAAAGCTGGATTTTTGGGAATTAAACAAAAGTCACAAAATCGGATGAATACGGAGGTTGGTTAAGAATTAGCATGCGTTGTTTCCCTAGAAAACGCACCAGAACTCAGTCGACAGTGGGCGCACTGTCGTGCTACAATAACTCCCTTTTCTTTCGTCTTTCCGTACGAACCCGCTGAATCCTCTTGCACACCGATCCCTGACACCTAAGAATTGCATTCCCAGTTTTATACGAGTGATAATTATACGCCAGGAAGGAAATCTATGTCAGAATGTTTTGGTCAGACGGTGTATATATTAAGCCGAAACTGAATTATCTAATCCAGTGCTTTACAAATAATTGTTGCATAACTTTATAGAGTTCATGTTTAAGTTTCTAAACAGTCATTGTATGTTAATTGATGGCCCTATGGCCCTCATTTCTGTTTTTCTGTCAGAATGTATGAGCTAGAAAAAAGAAACTCAATAGTTTAGGTGTAGAGGAAGGAAGGTTTTAAAGGGTAGAATAGAGCGTGTTATGCCTGTTTGAAGACCATGTTGCTAATCTGATTCGCTTGTGAATAGTATTCTGCGGCGTTGCGTTATTATCGCTATTAGGCTTGCTACGACAATGTTAGGTCAGTACCAGCTTGCGCGTTATTCCAATCGTGAAGCCTAATCCATTGTTTTTGTTTCGAGCCTAAGTGTTGGATTTCTGTAAGCACGAGTTGGTGCCATCTGTTAACCTTGATTGAAGTCGATAAAAGGGTCCTTTACAACCTTTCTTAATCTCTGTGGTACTTACAAGGCATAGCGATAATTTGTCACTAGTCTTTGCGAAAGTTTACTGCTCAAGCATCATTTACTGCACCGCGACCAACAATTATCTAAGCACTAAGCGTTTTTGGTGTCCTGGAAGAAAAATATTCCTGGCCTAATTTTTCGTATACCTTTGTTAGAATTCAAAGTAAGGGTGGGGTTACTACGTGTGCACATTTAGAATGAAGTGTGAAAGTAATTGAATTCGAAAATACCTATTATTTCCATTTTTATCTTGCACCAGTCACTAAGATTACTTTATTCTCATTCTGAGACGACAAGCAATATTTGGGTGGTTGGCTACTCTTTAGTTAAATAGTTAGTAGTCCTTCTTAGAACTTAAGTAATGATCTTATATTTCATAATTGTTACATCAGGAAAATTGCTATCTGCGCTGTTACACTTTTATGTTGAACGAAGTATTCATATCTTGTTTATGTAACAAGAAGTGTACAGAGTTTTCATCACGTAATGTATAACACCGTGCTCACGGAAATCTTTACCCGGATTTTGTTTTCGCAACCGTCCATCATAAACATGCATTTCTAATTACGAAAATGTTTTAATGAAGCATACAATCAGGGTTTCGTATTTTTAGATCTCTAAAAATTAATTTTACATATAAAATACGAAATCTAAACTTTTTATGCTTTCCTCCTATACTTACATTTCAGAACATTTCGTAATCGTTATCTGTATATGTAAAGAAGAATGTCTGTGTGTTTGTATGTTTGTTCGCGATTAATTCAGTCGCTACTATAGCTATCGTCTCCAAACTTTCTGCAATTTCTACTTTCTACAATTCTTTTCTGGGTCCTGGATAAGATTGAGGTCTAGATTTTTCCAAAAACTTTGAAAACGCTAATTTCGCCTTCATTTTTCCGAATGACAACTCTAGAGATAAACATCTGCTTTATTTCCAGAAGTGTTGCCACTGTTTGCTTTCAAATCGTAGAGTTTGTTAATAAAAAAATTTCAAAATTTTACAACGAAATAAAAATAGCATTGATAAATATTAAATACATTACTCCCGATTCCAAAAATTCGTGGAAAGTCATTTCGACTATTTTCAACTTCATACGACTTTAATCAGCCGAGATATTAATTAAAAACTCCGAAATCGCTAATTTTCGAACTCATTTTTCCGAGTGGCAACATTCTCGCGCGTTGGATATAAAAAATGCTTTATTTCGGAAAGCGTTGCCTCGGCTCGCTTCCGAATCGTAGAGTTTGTTAATTAAAAATTTGTAAATTTTACAAAATCCATGTATGCAAGGAAGAATGCTTGTTTCTGTGTTTGTTTGTTTGTTTGCGTTACTGATTTCGGATCCATTTTTTGCCACATTCAATCGACTAAAATTGTATATAAGTGAAATACTGGATGGAACTTGAGCTTTTATGACCATTTCATTAGAAAAATGAACATCTTTAAAAACTGTATGCCATTGTTGCTGATATAATGAGAAGGAATTAGTTAAGTTTTCTATCGAAATTTTCTATGTGGGTTCCATATCGTATCAGACTAAAAAATGTATGACTATAAATCGTACGTTTTGCATCGTTATTAGAGAAGGATTAGAGCGGTGTCGTTCTGGTTGTTGTTTAGATACATTACTCTCAGCCTAACTTAACTAGCATCGGGTACTTCGTTAGTAAAAAATAAAGCACAAACTTTTGATTCCCGTGCGATAAAAATTCACAAAGATATTTATTTTCAAATATCGATTTACTTCTGATATTCGATGATTTGCATCTTTATTTAAAATCTTGTTACATTCGGTATATCGAAAGAATTTTTATATAAATAATTTATAAATTTTTGAATTCTGAAAATGCGTAATTTATATTATCACGAAGTTTCATTACTTTAGAATTGTAATCTGGTGTCATTAAATATTTCATTAAAGTATAAATAAATGCAAATAACGTGACGAGTTGGCTATGTGCCAATATTGAAACGTACCAAAACTTTCCAGAAAACGAAGTCTTTAAGATTCTATGAACAAGATCTTTTCGAGACCAAAATATTACATGGAATGAAATTCGTGAAGAATTTATGACCTGGAATCGTAATTTCTCCTCTTAAATATCCTGCCAGTTGCGCAAATCAGATGCGATGCGCTGTAGCGACAACCGTTCATTCATTGGTAGCCAAAATGTAAAATGTTGCATTTTCCGTCGAAACCTGTATGCATATCAATTTGTGTCCAATTTACTTTATATCTTCTCGGTACGTCGTGGTGCGTCGTTTTTTTTTGTCTAAGAGCGTATGTCAGATTCCTTAGAAAATCCTCTACGAATGTATCCATCCCTTTAGGCAGATAGACCTGTTGTGTTTTGTCGTATTCAATTAACCTAACCAAAATTCAATACATGAGACAACTTATTAAATTAAAATAAGCATTGCGATATAATGCGTTTCTGTGTTTTCATAACACGGATAGCTCTTAAACTTAACAGAATATTAATTAATACTTTCTTATGGTAAACAAATTATTTATAAAGCTAAAAGTGTTAGCTTCCTTAGCTGGAAAACTGGATATAAAGGACGAGCTTTATGTCCAGTGTCCGTATCGGCTTAGCTGGCCCATTTATTTTTCGACCGATTCAGTGGTGAGGAGCATTACGTTCAGTTTAGATATAGAACTTTTAAACAACTTCCTTCTTTTCCCAATGAAACACCATATGACGTAATATCATGGACCAAGAAACAGTGGTTTTGCATTCGGATTCTTCTATTTGAAATATTCTAAGTCCTTCTGCAAATCCCTAGCAATCCTAGATTTTCAGATCCCTAGTGTATTTCTAAATTCAGTACTTCTGATATGTTTTTAATCATCTAAGAATCTTGTATTCAACTACTCAGACGAGCACAACTTTTTATTTTCATGTATATATACTTCACCACAATTTTTTTATTTCCATCTGTAATTATTTTACATAGAAAGAAATCAGGAAAGGGTATTAATATTCTGAAACGTAAGAATTTAATTGACGTATCTAGGTTTGACATGATTTTTCTAAGGAATTCGCTAGAAGTTTGTTTCATCAGCGCCCACTAACATATACTGGACTAAACATGACTAATATGACGAAACACATAGCTGAAATCTTAAAGAAAGCGGCTTTATTTATCTTGCGAGATTAGTACTGAAGCGTACTTTTCAGTATGAGAGTCATCTGTGACAGCCCGAAGGGCGTTAATCCAGAAGGGCTATTAGTTTAGTTTTGGCATTTTGCGTTGATTCACTATAAACGGCAAATCACTTTTTAAATTGTTGGCACCAAATATTAGATCCCTGTATTACATTTTAAAAAATTATATAATCAAGAATCTGCATTAATGTGTAGATGTTTCTCGCACTGTTTCCGTACAAGAGGACTATCTGCCTAAAGGGATGGATAAAGCAACGATACCTAGAGCCATCCAATTTTGAATAAAGTACGTCTCCACGCGAATATGGGCATCTGGAAGGCCAAATATGGAATTTAGAATTTGCTTTATTCCCTACTTCATATATTGTAAAACATTTATGAGTTTTTGATTAAGCGATTTCAAACCGAGCAAAGGCAACACTGTAGAAAAAGAAAAACATTTTTATCTCCAACGGGCGAGACTGTGTATTGGAAATTCTAAAAATATGCTTTTTTAAATGTTTTGCGATATTGCTGTTGAATTGAATTTTATGGTTTAAGCGCGAAGAACACGATATTTAATAAATAAAGGTAACACACAAAGTGTTAAAAAAACGCCCCTTTAGTAGCAATATAAAATCTGAAAAGCTTTAAGGTTTTTTTAGTTTTCATTTTTCTGCTCTTATTTTACATAACTATTACAGAACTATTCTGGACGATTACCTCACGTATTCACTGCAATTTGTGATAATTTTGAGTAGGTACAAGTAGATACAGGAATATTCGGTTGGAAATGAGGACGTGAAAGATCATACAATTCTGCCATAAAGCTGGATTGTAGTATGCCTTGGAATTTCAATGAACATTTCATATCCCAAAGGAAATCTTTCAAATATTCATACGCACGTGCAGCTAAAAAATTAGAGCACGTGAGCTACGGTGATTGATTGTGGAAATTATACGCGTTAAATAAAGTGAAACAACTGATATCGTAATTTTCTGAAAAAAGTATTTCTGCAGCGTTAAATAATTTCTTTTAACTTCTAGTAATATTTCTGCAGTAAACAATATGCTCAATCGCTTATAGAATTTGTATCTTAGTATAATTGGGTAGTGTTCGAGAAGGAAAATTTTGTTCTTCATATAGAATGCTGCCGCTTTATTTATTTAATAATTTCATAGAGGGGACCATTCAAACGCTGTTTTTAAATATGGAAATAAATACGATTGTACAAGTGAAACTGATTCCATCAATTAATTTAATAATTTTTAAATTTTTTTAATTATACTAAACTAAAAAAAATTAAAATTACTTGCAAGGGGCGGGTGTTTTCCAAAAGGTTGTGAAACCATCGATATTTATCATAACTCGGTGAACATTATCTTCATATTGAAAGAAAACAATTAGAAATACAATTTAGAACCCAAAAATCAGGACCAAAAATACAATTCGCAATTAATATAATACTGCAAATAAATAATGCAAAAATGATACAAACATAATGCACAACATATGATACAGAACTGTTGTTCTTCTCATGCACAGCGATCTGTTTTCGCTTAAGAAAATACCAAAGAACTACACGAATTCGGTATGCGCGCTTTATAAATTTATTATAAGGGTGTTTAAAAAGTCCCGGACCCATTTTGATGTTTAATAACTCATAAAATAATAACCATAGATAAAAATTAATAACATAAATGGTTAGATAGGCTCAAAAAGTTTCATGACCCTTGTCAATGCACTTTCACGTGTGCCCCCTTCGTCGCACGGAGAATATCAAGTCGATATTCAATTTCACGCCAGGTACCGGCAAGCATGTCGGCATCCACAGAGGCTATTGCGGTTGTCATTCTGGCTTTTAGGTCATCAATGTTCGACACTCTCCTCCTGTAAACGTTGTCCTTTTGGATGGAGGATTTTTTTGGTAAATTCTTCTGCAATTTCTCTGTGTTTGCATTATGGATTTCGTTTCTATGAACCACCATAAAATCTAGGCTTTCTCTTGCGGTGTATGCATTCTCCTTAATATCCGATCGAATAAAACATCACATCACATCACTTTTGATGTGTTTATACTAGAAAAAACACAACAAAAGTAAACATAACATTGCAATAGTTGCCAAAAACAAAAGAGAGAAAAATGCAATTAATAAGCAGACGATATTTAGAAAAGTACAGATATCTAGACTGGGAAATGAAATTATCTGAAATTAACCACACGCGCAGACGATATTTACAAAAGTAAAGATATTCAAACCTGAAAAGGAAAATATATAAGTTATTCCATCAATAAATGCCATAAGTTTGTTTATAACTTCATTATTTTATGAGTTATTAAACATCAAAGTGGGTCCGGGACTTTATAAACACCCTGTATAATATTCATTATTATTTTTTCTCCGCGAACATAGTGATCTCTTTCTGTGTAAAAAACATCAGCATTATGTATGTACAAAATATAGCATGTACAATGTAACATAGCATTTACAAAATTGGCATTGTACACAATTTCGGGATTTTTCACATTAGATATCACATGTATTATATATTATGTATTATATATTATGCATTATTGTTTTTCTAGCCATGTACTTAGTAATCTGTTTCTGCTTAACAATATCAGAGAGCTAGGAAAATTGGAATCAAGCACTTTAAACATTATACATATTATAAAGTAGGTTACTGTTGTTCTTCCCATGCGCTCATCGATCTGTTTTCACTTAGAAAAGTCAGAAAATTCCGCATATTAGACGTTGTGCACAGACCTTGTGTTCCTATATTAAATAGATAATATGATACATCACTGTTATTCTAATACGCAACATTCCGATTATGAAAAAAAATAAGGCTTCCGAAATAAAATCTTCAAGGAACAACGAAAAAGTACGGTTTCTTGGATAAATTCATTATCTAACACGAAAATCACCAAATTTGTCCTGACCCTTATTCATTATTTTAACCAATTTAAACTTCGGTAGTTTCAAAATTTCGTAATAAAGGTTTCATAAAATAAAAAATCTGATGTGGAAACCACAAGACTTCCTTGTACGACCTATTAAATTATGCACATTTTTTGCTGCATTTCATTTAAACTTATTTCTTCGAATTCCTTAAAGATATATTTCTCATTCAGTTGATTCAGTTCTAATTTCATGGCAAAGTAAAAATGCATAAAAACTCAAAACATATTCATTAAAAATTATAAAATACAGAAAAACATAAAATACCAAATACAGTTAAAACGGTTTAAATTAAAAAAATTAAAACTAGCGTTTCTACACAAAAACAAGTATTTCGGCTAGACAGCAAGAAGGCAGATTTTTTGGTGCACAAAATTGAAAGTTTACTTTTGGACTCACTCGGCAAAAAGACATTGAAGGTGCAGAAACTGACTTAATTCGCTATTCTTCTGAGTTTGAAGTGTAAAAAAAATGACCGATCATTAGGTTTAACTCGCCATTAAAATTTTTAAATTGTTAACAATTCTACAATTCTACAACTATTGCATACAAGTTAACTAAAGGCATAACAACCTTAACCAGAACATGAGAACAACATAATTCAGTCAATTTTGAAGCAAAAAATGCACAATTTACCAATATAGAATAAAAAAAAACTAAGCTCACCGAGCCAGGTAACAGAGTGAGAATATATTTGATTGCGACGAAAAAGGGAGGGGCACAACTAAAGTTATAGCAGTCTCATGGGCAAAATTTCAACTTTCTACGGCTACTCATTCTTGAGTTATTCGAGATACATACAAACATACATGTACGTCAAAAAATATCTCTTCTGAATCCATTTTATATAATTTTTAGAATCTTTTTAGAAAAAAAAAACAGTACTTTATTCTGTCCATACGTACAGACATCACGCAAAAACATCGTTTCAATGGTTTCAAAATGATATTTTTGTTGAAATATGGTATCCGAAATTTTTCGATAACTCAGTAGCTTTCATATTCAAGAGTGCAAAAAATGACATGAAAATGAAAATAGAATTTATATTACGTGATTTGCAAATTTTTTCTTGATAGCCAGCAAATGTGCCACCACTGCCAAATTTGCCTAAAGTGTTTTATTTTGAAAAGAAAATAAAGTTTGAGAGATGGATGGCTCAACCGGTCAAGTAATCGACGACTTATGACACCTTACCCATTAGAATTATTATGAATCGTTAGAATTTTTAATTTCCAGCAGTTTAACACATATTCCTTTTAAGGTTTTTCTTGTATAATATACGAGCACAATGGATATATAATACAGATATAACATATGTTTTCAAAGATATAATATAGGTATGTAAAGAAAAATATGTCTTGACTGCTAATTCGTCTCACGGCGAAACGGACCAAAGGCGAAATGGCGATGGTGAAACATCCGCTGTTAATACCCATTCTCCTCATGTGCTTTGCATTAATCTAATCTAATAACTGCAATCAAAATATGGGTCTTGAAATTTATATCAGAAAAAACTTCTCTTACAAGAAATCTTAAAAAAAATGATTTTAGATATGATCATTAAACATAATGGTAATTTTAGAAAACACAGTGATACTTCCGATTGCTCTGAAATACGTTAAACTACGTATACGTCCTGTTTCGGTCGCAAAAATTTTGTTTGGCAAACGGCGTTTGTTTGGAATGCGACTCAAGTTCGATAAGTTACGAATGCACACCCCCTACACCTTATCTTTTTTTAGAGAATGCTACGACTGCCCTTAAGCATGAGCATACCTGTTGCTACCATTCAGTAAACAAGCCACGTTATAACTCTGAGTTTCCACGTGGTTTTTTTTTTTTTTTTTTTTTTGTTTGTTTGTTTTGATTTTCGAGTAAGTATTTTGTAAATTTGTTAACGAGGAGTTTTTAGAAAGTTAATGAGAAGATTTCAATAACAAAGAAAATGATTAGGTTCGCAAAGGAGTTGAATAAAAGAGACTGCTGAAAAATAGGGAAGACGACATGCTTATCCGGAACTCGCATGTCGAGCATGTCATACCGCATGTCGAGAACGCTGGTATCTAAGCTTTTTACTTCCTTGTACGTAGTAAAAAGCTTAGATACCAGCGTTCTCGACATGCGGTAAAAGGAAGTATTGTAATTGCGAAAAATTTGGGTATCATATTTCAATGGAAATATACATTTTGACCGCAATCGAATGCTAGTTAACGATGTTTTTACGTAAAATCTGTACGTAAAGACAGAATAAAGAACTCTTTTCTCTCCAAAAAATTATAAAACTAATTTAAAACGGATTCTAAAGAGAGTTTTTCGTGGCGCCTGTGTGTACGTATGCATGTATGTGTGTATCTCCCATAACTCAAAAACGAGTAGACTCAGAATATTGAACTTTTGTATAGGACTGCTATTACATGCAGATGTGCACCTCGCATTTTGGTTGCAATCGGCAGCACCAAAATTCCATATATATATATGTATCCACTCTGTTACTCGGTTCAGTGTCTTTATTTTTATATAAAGAAAATTTTAAATTGTGCATTTTTTGCTTTAAAAATGACTGAGTTATGTTTTCTTATCTTCCGGATAAGGTTTTTATGCCTTTAATTAACCTGCGTGTCATAGATGTAGAATTACTGACAATTTAAAAGTAGAATTATCAACAATTTAAAAGTTGTATAAGTGCGGTTAAGACTAATTTTTCTTGCTTAACAGCTATATTTATTTACATTTGAAGCTTAGCAAATTAGTGGATTTGTTGCCAATCAGGAAAAAATAAGCTTCGCAACAACAAAATAACGTCTTCTTTTATTATTGCGCATTAAATTATGCTTAATACATTCGGGAATTATCATTTAAGTTATTAAATTATCCCATATATTGACTCAGCATAGCATCCACAACAAATTAAATCAGTTTCTACGCCTTCTGTGTCTTTTTGCCGAGTGAGACCAAAAGTAAACTTGGTGTTTTGTGCACCGAAAAACCTGCCTTCCTGCCCGCTGGTCGAATTGCTTGTTTCTGCGTAGAAACTGTAATTTTAATTGTAAAAACAATTTTTTTAATTGTTTTAACTGTATTTGGTGTTTTATATTTTACTATATCTTTCAATTTTTAATGTAGATATATTGTGTTTTTACGTATTTTTGCTTTGTCCCGAAGTCAGAACTGAATTAATTGAATGAGAAATATATCTCTAATAAAATTGGAGGAAATAAATTTAAATGAAAGGGAAGAAATAATGCGTATAATTTAATATTCCGTACAAGGAAGTCATGCAGTGTATACATCAGATTTTTCCAAAATGGGTTCCGAAACTTTTTTTTATGACTCTGTACGTACCTATGCATGTATCTCATATAACTCAAAAATGATTAGCCGTAGAACTTTTAAATTTTGTATATGGGACTGCTATATCATGTAGTTGTGCAGCTCAGTTTTTTGTTGCAAACATCCGCACATATATGCGTATATGTATGTATAAACCCACTCCCTTACCCGGCTCGGTGAGCTGTGTGTTTTTATTCTTATATATTGGTAAATTGTGCTTTTTTTACTTTAAAAGTAATTGAATTACGTTGCTGTTATGATATGGTTAAGGTTTTTATACCTTTCGTTAATCTGCATGCGATAGTTGTAGAATTATCAACAATTTAAAAGTTTAAAAGGCTTAACGAGGTTGACATTTGTTTACGTTTCAAACTCTTATTACAATAGTGAATTAAGTCATTTGGTGCACCAAATTTGATGTATTTTTACCCAGTGGGACCAAAAGTTAATTTTCAGTTTTGTGTACCAAAAATTTTGTCTTCCTGTCCGTTGCCCGAATTGTTTGCTTTTGAGTACAACACTAATTTTAGTTGTAAAAATTTTGTTAAATTTTGTTTACTGTATTTGGTGTTTTAGGTGTTTCTGTATTTTACAATTTTTTATGAAGGTGTTTTGAGATTTTATGTATTTTTTCTTTCGTCGACGTGAGAACTGAAATGATTAAAATAGAAATATACCTGTGATGAAATTTGTGGATATAAGTTTAAATGAAATACAGCCAAGAAAGCATATAATTTATTAAGCCGTACAAGGAAGTCATGTGGTGTCCATGTGCTCGTTATGATGTACACCTCTGTACTACTGGAGTTTTAAATACACAATAAAATTTACAGTAAAAGAAAAAATACTTTTTCTTAAATAGTATTGATACGGAGGAATATGAGCAGAGCGTTTGGGAAATCACAGTGCTTTATTTCCATACATGAAACACAAAACATCAACACACAGAGAATTCCTTAGTTTCAAATAATGTATTTGGAAAAGAAATTTAATGCCAGTTATTTCGTATATGAATGCGTTTTTAGGAACAAGAAATAAACAATATTTAAATACTTTGAATTGAATATTTCAACAGAAGTACCACTCTGTCGATCTAAATCGCATTTTGTTGTTATCGGGGGAAAAATGCGTTTTGGGTATGTAGTGGAACAGGTAATTTAAATGTAATTTCGTAATTTAAATGTATAGGAGCAAGACTACAGGGAACTATTTTCGCTAATTAATTACTATCTCACTCTAACTATTTATAAGGTATATTTTAACTAACACAGTATTTATACTGAAACTTTATTGCAATTCTACAGTTTCGTAAACTCTATCAGAACATATAAGTGAAGTGAGTTTTTAAAAGGAGATAGAATCTAAATTTCTCATTAAGTAATTTCCAGCTGAAATGCAAAATAAGTCTTTTATTACAGTTTTATTACGGTGCTATGAGTATTGATTCTTACTTTTTTTGCCCGTATCTTTATTGCGCGCATACCACTTTTCAGATAAAAGGTACTGCTCCAAAACCTGTCGCCATGTATTATTTATAAAGAAATAATATAAGCGAATAAAAGATTATGTCAAAAAGTATGTTGTCATCAAATGATAAAGTGAAATACTGTTTTTAATGAAATAATACAGCGAATGTAAAAACAAAATATTATTTTTTAATATTTTACGACTTTGACGTTGAATTTTATGTGGCGCAAGTGCGAAGAAAGTGATGTTTTTTTATTTAAAATAAAAAAACAAAAAGTTAATGATAAAAAGACGAAACAATGTTACATAAGACCTCTTACAAAAAAAAAAGAACCTGGGTATTGATATGATGATCTGAGAAAATACAGAAAAATAATAATGACAACACTCTGCCGGGGGAATGGTAAAAATTCTGCTGCTTTTACAAACTTTGTGATTTTACTGTTGAGTTGCGTAGCGTAACTTCGAAGAAAGTCATATTAAAGTTAAAAAAAAAAGAGTCGTTTTAGAAGCACTGAATCTGAAAGCAGATTGGTAAATAAGAAATTACGGAGGGCATAAAAAACCTTAACAAACAAACAAGCAGTATGACAAACACAAGCAGTCAATTTTAATGTAATTATAAGTTTTTTAGTTCTGAAAGTAAAAAACAAATCTGATGTGTACACCACATGACTTCCTTGTACGGACTATCAAATTATACTCATTTTGCATTTCATTTAAACATATTGGATTGAATTCAATCTACTTCATCGATAGCGCATAAACCACAATAGAATAAATTCACTCTTTAAAATTCACTATATTTGTTTACCACAGCGACACTCTGGCGCTAGCTTAACAGCGTTACATCTCATTCATTTTATAACTCATCAAGAATGCAAAAAATTATGTATATCATCTGGAGCATTACCTAATAGTTGCTACATGTTCTATTCAATATATAATAAATCTAAAAGAATCTAAAAGAAATTAAACAAACAACAACAAAAAAAAAAGAAACAGTTTTTCGCAGACGATTCACTATTCCTCATTCAATTAGTTCAGTTCTCGCTTCGCAACAAGGCAAACATACATAAAAACTAAAAATATCTTTATTAAAAATTACGAAGTAAATCTTAAACACTTATTTCCTCGAATAAATTTCGGAGTGGATTAAGCATGATTTAATTCGAAATCATGCTTAATCCACTCCGAAATTTCTTAAGAACTTTTCAGTTGTTGATAATTCTACAAATCTTGCATACAGATTTACTAAAGGCATAAAAACTTTAACGGGAAAATAAGAACAACATAGTTCAATCATTTTTTAAGCAAAAAAATGCACCATTTCTCAGCATATAAAAAAAAACCGAGCTCACTGAACCGAGTAACAGAGTAGATATATATTTACATAAATTTATATACATTTGGTGCAGCCGATTGCAACCAAAAACGGCGGTGCACATTTACATGTTATAGCAGTCCCATGTAAAAAATTTCAACGTTCTGAGTCTACTCGTTTTTGAGTTATGCGAGATACATGCTTACAAGCGTACATACTCACAGACGCCACGAAAAAATCTCTTCAGCATCTATTTTAAATCAGTTTCATAATTTTTTTTTGAAAAAGAGTCCTTTATTCTGTTCTTACGTACGATTGTCACTCAAAAACATCGTTAAATTGCATTCGATAGCTGTCAAAATAGATATTTTCTATGAAATGTAATACTCGAAATTTTTCGCGATTACGATACTTCCTTTTTACTTCGTACAAGGAAGTAATAAATTAAAAAAATCTAAAAGATTTTAGATTTTAACAGTCTTTCGAAAGGGTTTGTTAAGCTTTTTACGCTCTTGCTGATCTCGCAGTTAGAGTTTGCGACGTATATTTTTATATTCGGTTTATTATTTGGTTAGAAATTACCCGTTTGCGGTCGCTACCAGGCGGCTAAAATGGTCATCGGAAAAATGTGTATAATGATTTCAATGAGTTTAGCAAGTGTCATTTCATAAAATAATTTAATAATTTTAATTAGACGTCTCATAATTTTAATACATGTTTATTTAAATTAATCACATTAATTTTTTTTTAAATTTGGAAGCTTTCAGATTTTATATTACACCCAAAGAGGCTTTTTTAACGTTTTGTGCGTTACTTTTTTTAAAAAAATTAAATACCATAATCTTAAGTTCTTAACCAAAAGTTAAATTCTCAGAAAAAAAAAAGAAAAAAAATAATAGTGCCGAAAGCTTTTGGATTTTACATTACGTCCAAAAAGGCGTTTTTTTTAACGTTTTGTGTGTTATCTTCATTTATTACATATCATGTTCTTAGCACTTAGACCATAAAATTCAACTCAGCAGCAGTATCACAAAATATTTCAAAACAGTATATCTTTAGAATTTCCGAAAGACAGCTTTGTGCGCTGGAGATAAAAATGTTTTTTCTTTCGTACAGTGTTGCCATTGCAGTCTAATTGCTAGTCATTGAGTTCATTAATGGAAAATTCGTTCGAGGCTTACAAAATATGAAATACATATTAAAAAAAATTCCGTCTTCCAGGTGCCTATGTTAGGGTGGGGGATTATGTTATCCAGAATTTGATGCCTCTAGGTACCGTCGTTGTTTTCACAACGGGATACTTCTTGTTCACTTCTGGATACTCCTTGTTTTATCACAGTGCGAGGAACATATATATATATATATGCAGATTCTTCATTATTTAATTTCTTTAAATATAATACAGGGGTTTAATATATTTGGTGGCAACAATTTAAGTAGTGATTCGCCGTTTAAAGTGAATTAACGCGAAATGCCGAAAAGAAATTAGTAGTCCTTCTGGGCAAATTGCTCCTTTGGAATAAAAAAATTCGAAATTCAAAATTCGGGCTTTGCACATGTTCGTATGGAAGAGAACGTGCGTTAAAAATTCGGTGGCTCTAGGCTGCCGTTATTCCATAATTCGAGGAACACACATACATATACATACATTCATAATGTTCATTGTTCAGTGATACAGATAAGATTTGCTACGTATACCTTATGGTTCTGTTACAGGGTGTACCATGGTAAACGTTATATTTTAAATAAGGGGTAACATTTTTCTTTAAACATTATCATTTTTAATTCTTAACATTAAATGCAGTAATTTAAATAAGCTTACATTATGTTTTGTAAATAATGTGTAGCAAATGCCTTTTTTGTAGTAAATAGTTTAGGCAGCTGGGCCTATTTATTTGAAAAGTGAAATGAACAACAGAAGTGATTAGACGCAAATGTGAAGTTTGAGAATAATAGCCTTTCTGACATAGAAAATGTACAGCAACACTTAAAACACTCTTTGAGGAATTCTGAATATGCTGTTTTTATAAACTTTGTGATTTTATTATTGAATATCATGCGTCGTAAGTACAAAGAAAGCAATGTTTAATAATAAAGTTAAAAAGACAAGAAAAGTTGTGTTGGCAACAGCGATTATAAAAGCATGCTGGTAAAATGTGAGTTCAGGGAGAACTTAATAAAACCTCTAAATCTTAACACATATATATATATATATATACACTATGAGTCCGGAGTTGTGATATTACATACATTTAAAACACACAATAATTTAAATGAGTTGCGCAAATTTACAGGATGGAGAGCTGTAAATTAATTACTGGAAGTATTACTTTTGTGTAGTATAACTACACAATATGCCCATGACTTTCAATTACTGTAGTAGATTTCAAAACCCTCCTTTCTAGTTTCTAAGCCTTTTATACTAAGCCTTTTATACAAGCTCACAACTGACACTGACATTTACATTTTGTCGTCGCGTTTGAGCACACGCTAGGGGAGAAGCGAAACAAAGAATGCGGTCTCCCCTTTGGCAGACGATAATTAACCTAATGGGTAGCTTCATTCTTCACTTTTCAGGCACGTTGAAAGGGTGACCCAGATTTTTCTACTTCCCCTCTTTATCTTGAAAAAACTTCTAAAAGTTAATTACTTTAGCTACCACTATGTTGGATTGAAATGTGAGTAGACTGAAAATGCAGTAAGAGAGAACACAAGCAATTGAAAAGGTTAAAAGTATAAAGTTTCCGACCAGAAACTTTCGTTGGAGGCATTATAGCTCAGTTTATAAGTTTCTAGTGAATTAATGAAGAATATAATCTTATCTACTCTGGTGGAATTTTGTTTTCTGTTACACAATATCAAACATTTTATTTATTATTGATGAAAATGCCTAAGTTAAGATATACAGAGGATGCTTACACATAACTTATAACGATTTCGCGACCGTTTAATTAATGTTTAAAATGTAAAGAATATTTTCTTAATGTTCTATCTGACAGCCATTTTCTGAACATCTGCATCATGATTTCCATGATCAAAGGGTTTTTCGTAAAATTTCCATGCCTCTTCCGCTACTTTTCAGAGTTCATCCATTGCAGTGCGTTTTCGCTAAGAAAAAGCTATCTTTTCCAGAGACCAAAGACAAATAGTCCATAGCTGAAACTTTAGGAGACTTTGCATTAGTACGTTGAATAGGGTTACATGCAATACTGTACAAGTCTTCGTTTGTTCAAGGAATGCAGTGGTACTTTTCGAAGTATGACGTGTTGCTTTGTCTCGATAAAATTTCACTCTTTGAATGTCACTGGGATAAAGAAATGGAATTTCTTGATATTACGTTGATATCATTTTAATATGCCCCCTCTTCTTATATTTAATTTCCACTGTAAGAGAATTGTGCGACAATCATAAATCCTTTATTGAAACCTTCTTTGCATCGATGGAATCAGATTTCTGAACTATTCTTCCTCTTCGTTTTCTATAATAAAGAGACCTTAATTTGTTGCAATAATTTATATAAAACCATGTTTTATCCAGGATGAGAATGTATTTTTATTTATGGCCTGCTAAATAGTTCTCATACAGGATTGCAGAAATTGGTTCGATTTGAGCTATGTGCCTTGGCAAAAGCCTGTGAACATTACATTTTTTAGATTTTTTAAGTGGTAAATCTTGGCTTATTATTATATCCATTGTTGTTACAAGCGTAATTAAAAACTTTCAAATTGATTTTTGCGTCGGTGGATTTTCTGTGATTACTAACGATTTAACGTCAGAAATAGTTGAAACAGTACATACCTTTTTCGGCTATTCCTTTGGAGTGTTCTTTCGATGTAGAACTAATGACTGACGGTTTGACCCTCTTTCCCGAGTAATAATTTTGCTTATTTTGCACTTCGAAATTTTAATACCACTCATTTCACAACGTTTTTTTAATGAAAGAATATGAGTATTTCTCTTCGGAAAGGGCAAAAACGTATTATTTAATTCAAGCTTGCTTACATGCAATATTTTGAAAGAAAAATAAACTGTTCCTAAACTTAAAAATATGCACGTATTTTCGTTATTTTCTGAAATCTTTCAAAAAATGTGTAAACACCGTCTGTATTTAACAGCCATGTATTGCCCCGTTCTAAATAAAACACTTTTATGTTACACACGCAAGCATATTGCTATTCCGAAAAATGGAAGATATTTAACGTTACTACTTAATCTGGGCTCACTAGCAGCAGAGCGGTAAAGTCGTTGAACACTGGTAGTTTGGTCTGAGTTTCGAATTCCGCGAACGGCCGGGCTGCATGGGTGTTTTCGTTCCGAAGTTCGCTGTTGCAAGAAATACATAATGAGAAGTAATCGTAGGTAAACTACAGTTAATGATTCCAGTATTACTTCTCTTAAGGATACTTACATTCCAATAAGAATATATAGTAGTTTTAATATAAAATATCTAATAATATAGCTCATGATATGTATATGATATCTAATAAGATATCTTTGTAATATACTTGAATATCGAGCGTTCTTGTTGTTTTCTCTGCCAATCCTTAGGCGTCAAATCGTCGATAAACAACAGGAGATGGAGGGTATGCAGCCAAAGAATATGTACTGTTAAGAAGGAAAACTTCGCAAAAGCAGAAGTGGCTCCCTTCCAACGAAAAGGGACTGAATGTCGAAGTTGGTTTGGACAGGTTCGACCGTTACGTTTAGCAAGAGTTTAAACAAAGAATAGGTTCTTTGGTTTCAAGTAGCGATATGGACAATGGAAGTTCAACAGCCAGTGAAAGGGAAACTTCACCTAATATTTCATCATTTCCGAGTTTAAATTATCGCGACAAGTCAAAAACGATTCATTTTAACCCGTGTTCGTCAATTTCCTATACACGTCGCGGAGGGGGAAAATGTCGGCTAGGTACCAAAGAACCGGCACATCACAGAGGAGAAATTCTCGCCAACAGATTCCGTCACCAAATCAGTTGGCGAATGTTCCCTTTTCTTTGTAGCGGCGTTGCAGAGAAAGTGGTTTACATTACGTCTACGGAGCCTTTCCTTCTTTACATAGAGGTTCTTTGATGCAGCTGTCTTGGCGAAATCGTAGACTTAATTTGAGTTCGTGTTTGCTTCACTCTGATCGGTTGGTTCTTATACTAGGTTGGCACAAAGCTCAACAGTTTTAAAGCTTTCGTTAGTTAAAATTAACATATTATTCACATTTTTTGTTATCTTTCCTGAACTCCTAGACTTCCCGCCAGGATGTAAACTTAAAGTTAGGATCCCGCCAGGATGTGCGTATTTAAACGGGTGAATCTCTAGGTTTGTGAGTCAACCTCAGTTAGCCATACTTTAAAGTGCTAATATAGCACTATTCTTTTCAGATCTGAACTGATTTGTATAATTACGTTTAAGTTCCACTGCAAGTAGTCGGTGTTATTGTAGAGCACGAAGTACATACCCTTCTGTTCTTACTTAATAAAAGGTTATTTTCACCCTTTTTTTGTGCTGGTATTACTACACTACTTCACGCCTGTGCGAGAATTCCCCAGGTTCATTGGTAGGATCTAGCCTAGTTTATGTTTCCCAAGAAGGCTAGATCTTATACAGCTAGAAGCGAAAAGTTTAGCGAGATGTTGTCAGATATGCCATGTTTTGCCTTTGTGTGTAAGATGAAGAGAGAATCACAGCGTGGACGAAACCATATTGAAATTTAAGAAAGCTCGTTGTTTGAACGGATTAAGGAAGGGGAAAATTACGCGATTATTTTTAAAATTTTGAGAACTTGGAGAAAAAAATGTCAGGAG
>KK120096.1:421523-447233 GCA_000611955.2 Stegodyphus mimosarum | reverse complement strand
CCCCCCCCCCCCCCCACTTCCACTTAAGAAACGTGTGGAAGAACGTGACCGAAAATAAAAGTATTTACGATATCTTCTTGATAAGCGATTGTTTGACAACTACCCTTTGTAAAGCCTGTACTTAAATATTGTTAGTCTTGTCAATCCAAGGGTTTTCTTTGAAAAAATTATTTTTAAGCTGAACGGATGGGGCTTGAAAGAGTGGAAAAATATCAGGATAAAAGAATTTAATGACGCAAACGGGTGAAGTTTCTTGTTATTTGAGGTTTAAAAATTTCTTGGGCGTAAAGCTTCATTTCCTTGATGTGGGGAATAAAGGTAAATCTACGTAACAGCCGTGCATTAAATTGCAATCCATGAACTTGAATTATATTAAACTGCAATCCATGAAAATGCCAAACAAGAGCACTGTTAAATCGTTGTAAGTAACAGTCAGTTAAGTAAAGTTTATTCAAATGAATGCATTATTAGCAGCAGAGGTGCGATTAGTGCCGCTCCTCAATATTTTCTCAGAATCATTTTCGTGAGCTTATCATATTTCAACTTATAAGGTATTTCTCCCGCTGTCCGAGCATGCCTTCGTAGTGTAGTGGTCTGCATGCTCGACGTGTAAGCGAGAGGTCCATGGTTCAATTCCCGGCGAAGGCGTTGCTCATTTTTCACCTCTCTTGCTTCGTAATAACCTAATGTCTCTACAACTGGCGCCCGAACTAAAAAGGTGGTGGATGATGATTCTCCACCACCGCGATTTGGCGATTGGGTCCCCAAAACCCCAGTCGCCCTTTAAAAGGGGGAGTATATAAGGTATTTCTCCCGCTTTTTTCGCATACGTTCGTGGTGTAGTGGTCTGCATGCTCGATGCGTAACCGAGAAGTCCGTGGTTCGATTCCCGGCGAAGGCGTTGCTCATTTTTCATGTCTCTTGCTTCGAAATAAGCTAATGTCTCTAGAAACTAAAAGGATGTTATCACCACACATTGTTTTTAACAAAATAATATAAAGAATGTATTTAAAAAATGAACGACTTCAACTTTTAGCAGTCGTTCAAAGGGTTTTTTAAAGTTTATCACACTCCTACTGAGCTCACATATTGCTCTGGTTCTCACTCCTGCTAACTTTTACTGCCAGTATTCTGCTCCAAGTCTGCCCAAAGGAGCCATTTGCTCAAGAAGACTATTAATTTTTTGTCATTTTGCGTTAGTTCACTATAAACGGCGTTTCATTTTTCAAATTTTTTCCACCAAATATTAGAACCCGGCCTTATATTTAACGAAATTAAATAATGAAGAATTTGCATAAACGTATGCATGTTTATCCTGTGGAAAAACAACGGTACCTAGAGACATCAGATTTTGAATAACGTAGCCCTCCACTGGAAAATGGGCATCTGGAAGGCCAAATTTGGAATTTGGAATTTGTTTTATTATCTCTTTCATATTTTGTCAGACATTAAAGAATTTTTCATTAAAAAACTCAGCGATTTTAAAGCGAGCAATGGCAACACTGTACGAAAGAAAAAACATTTTTATCTCCAGCTCGCGAGACTCTGTATCGGAAATTCTAAAAATATGCTTTTTCAAAATTATTTTGCGATATTGCTGTTGAACTGAATTTATGGTTTAGTTGCGAAGAACATGATATTTAATAAATGAAGGTAACACACAAAACGTTAAAAAAACGAGTTTGCAGGTTTTTTTTATCTTTTTTTTATTTTTATTTATTTATTTTTTTGTTTTCTTTTCAGCTTTAATATTAAGCATGGTTTTCTTCGGTCTTACGCTACATACAGTTCAACAACAAAACCACAAAATTTTAAAATGCTGCATAGTACCACTTCTTTAGAATTCCCGATGCAGTGTTAAATGTTGACATAAATTTTTCTAATTTTTTTTCAGTCTTTCCTCAGTTCATCGTATGAATGATGAAATTTCTTAGTAAGATGACTAACAATTTTTTTTGCCTTTTAATTATTAACATTTTGTTTGTTAACTTAATTTACAAATACTACGTTTTTTTGCCTATGTTACACATAAAATTCAATTCAACGACAAACTCACAAAATATTTAAAACTAGCATATCTTTAAAATTCCCGACAGAGTGTTAGTGGTTGCAATACATATTTTTATATTGGCTATATTATTTGTTTAAAAGCTAACTCCTCGAGCGGGGGGCAGACTAAAATAGTTTTCATGAAAGAGAGAAAATAGGTGTAATGATTTTAATATGTTCATCCATTTTAATTAGTATTTGTATAAAAATGTTGAATATTTCTAATTAGCTACCTCATTTTAAAACATGTTATATAATATTATGTAATATAATTTAATACATGTTACTAAAGTACGGAAAAAACTATTCTCAAGAAGTGTATTTATTTAAGTAGTTTAGTTTATTACTCAATAACCTTCCAGTTGAAATTCGAAATTATCTTGAGCTTTATTGAAACACGTTGACGCGGAAAATACGCTATGATAAAAATTAAAAAATATTTTATTTCGAAAGTAGCGCGATTTCTTACCTTCAAATCCTTGAGATTGTTAATGAATAATTTATTAAAAGTTTAGAAAATACAGAATAAATTATGATGAAAAATATATTATGCCATTCTATGAAACTACTAAATATTTTTAATTAACTAGATCATGAATTAGATGCCTTTTTATTATTTAAATCAATCCGATTCAAAATTTTAAAAAAAGAATATTCTTAAGAATTGCGTCTGTTGCTTTTAAATAACTTAGTTTTCTAGTTCACAAAAGATAGATTCAATTTGAAATATATATATATAGGTATATATATATTTCTCCGAATGGCAACAGACTTCAATGAAAAGTGAAACAATGTATTACAGTGAATATTTAAAAACAGCATATCTTTAGAATTTCCTATAGATATTCTCGCTCACTGGAGTTAAAAATGTTTTTTTTTGTTTGTTTGTTTGAGTGTTGCTATTGCTTGCTTTGAAATCGTTGAATTTGTTAATCAAAAATTCATTTAACGTTTACAAAATATAAAGTAGACAATAAAACAAATTCCAAGTTCGGCCTTCCAGGTGCCCGTATTCGGGTGGAGGAATACGTTATTCAAAATGTGATGGCTCTACATACCGTTGTTTTTTCACAGTACGAGAAACATACGTGCATTCATGCAGATGCTTCATTGTTTAATTTCTTTAAATATAATACAGAGCTCTAATATTTGTTGGCAACAATTTCAAAAATGAAACGGACATTTATAGTGAACCGATACAAAATGCCGTTTCGAGACTAAATCTTCACCTTAACTTCATTTTGAAGAGGGAATAGTGAACCTTATGAATTTCCGTTATACAACTGACTCGTCTTTCAGCAATGTAAATTTATCTATTATTTATTTTAAATATGAATGCTTAAGTACTACGTTCTCCTAACAAGGGTTTTGCATTCTTGATGTCTTTTGAAAAATGCAAGATATTCTTTACATACATTATTGAAACTTTCTTTGGTAACCATACATATCTTAAAAGTTAAAGACAAATTTTTCAGTACTTTTTGTTACTTGTTGTCATACAAATATAAAAGCATTGTTTTCATATGTTTGTGAGATAACTTACTCTTCTTATCAAATCAAGATATACCGAAAACTTCCGGTCCTCTGAACTTCGTTATAACGGGGTTCGACTCTATTAACAAAAATGAAACGATCGGCCCTTACCCCTTAAGTTCAAATCTTGTGAAACAAAGTTCTGATTCAAAACTAAATACCCAACCGGAGTATAAGGAATTTTCTCCCTCCTTCTCGCCATGCCTTCGTGGTGTAACGGTTAGCATACTCGACGTGTATTCGAGAGTTCTAGGGTTCGAGTCGCGGTGAGAGTACTGCTAATTTTTCTGTCTTCTGCTTCAAAAAATCCTAACGACTCTACAAAATAAAACTTTTAAACACTTCACCATTTCTCAGAGAGGAACTCATCGATTTGATGTCTTCAAGCGTCAGCAACGATACACACTCGTTAGGGTTAAACGTGGCCTAGATTATTACTCCCGACAGAGACTCTTTGCTTCGTGGTTTCCACCCCTGCTCCAGAATGCAGCGGAAAATGAAAACAGCTGATAGCTTAACTGGTTATCGTTCTCTCCTTAGCAAGATTATATCAGGATCATACAAAGTAAAGTTCATTTAATAGAACAGGGAACAAGAATGCTTTCCCATCCCCTTTTAGCAGGCATTACAAAGGGAACTACTGCTCATTCGAATTCGTGTTTTTAGGGAATCTTCTTTCTTAATTTTTAGATAAAAGACTAACAAACAGAAAAGAATTTTCTCTTGGTATGCAGACGATATTCAACACATCCTTGAGTGTGACAAGTAGTCGGGTTTTGGATAGGGCTGGAAAATTGATTGAAGGAAGAAAGAAATATTTCCAAGGCCAGTTTCAGGTGCAAAATATTTATCTTTGAAAGAAAAAAGCTAAAGAAGAAAATATTCGAATTTTGTGTGGTGAAGTGTCAGTTGCTGTTTGCGTCTTTGTGAGAGGTCGGTTCTTGTATGGCTGGTATAAAGTTCAACAGTTAAAAGGGAAAGGTTTGGCGTGGCATTCGAAGGTAGTAGTTCTAGGAAAATAATGACTATGTGGACAAATCTGTTTTAAAAATTAAGGGATCTCTTTGTTTGAATGCATCGAAGAAGGGAAAAATTACGTGAATATTTAAAAAAAATTCAGTTTCTGTTCTCCAAGCTTGGTTAGAAACTAAAAGATTTAATCTGCTCTTTCCAACTTTTAGTTTTTCGTAAATATAGGACATTCGAATCCTCGAATTCCATTTTTTGAAGGAATGCGAAGTTCGAAAGCCAAATCGTACTGCTTTTTTAATAGAATCTTTCTTATCCTAAACATCTGAGTTATGTGCATGTAAAACATGATAATAAGGTTCTGAGAACCAAATCCTCTAAGGCAACTAAAGAATATTGTTACGAATTTTGTACACATGTGAATAATTTTAGTGAAATTACGTGTAAATTGTAGTATCTCTTGTATAATGTAACATGAAAGGCCTCAGGACGCAAAGCATAACCAGAAAATTAGGGTGACAAAGGCTAGTTCTTCCAAGCTGGAAAATGTTTTGGTGACTAATTTTTGTCGTCAAACTTGATTGCGATATTGAACGAATATCTGTGAGGAAAACTTTCAGCATTTTGTTTTATTTCTTGTGATAAGAATACATTTTATTGACTTTTTCTCGAACTTGTGCTTTCAATTTATTACGAACCCATACGGACTCAACAATATGTAACTGTAACTGTATCTAGCCCTGTTCTGTGTAACTGTAACTGTGTATTTTTCCTAGCAATTTCGAGAAATCGAAAATACTGGAAATTTCTCAGCGGACGGGGGAAAGGTACATAAGAAGGGAGACAACATTTTAGTTCAAGAATAAGTTGTATATATTTTTAGTCCAAAAGGGAAATTTCACCAGAACGGCTATTAATTTCGATTTGGCACTTTGCGTTGATTCATTATAAACGGCGAATCACTTTTTAAATTGTTGCCACCAAATATTATAACCCTTTATTATATTTAAAGAAATTAAATAATGACGAATCTGTAAAAATATATGTATGATTCTCGCATTGTGATAAAACAGCGGTACCTAGAGCCATCCAATTTTGAAAAACGTACGTTTCCAACGGAATATGGGCATCTGGAAGCTCGAATTTGGAATTTTCTTTATAATCTATTTCACATTTTGCAAAGAATTTATAAGTTTTTGATTAAGAAACTCAACGATTTCAAAGCGAGCAATGGCAACACTATACATACACATACACACACACACACACAAAAAAAAAAACTTTTTATCTCCAGCAAATATTTTTAGTCTTATTTTACGATGTGATTGCTGCAAATTGTCACTCCGTGCAATTCATTTTTAAATGGATCTTCATTATTCAAGAAACGTGTTCAAGTTACCAAGCAAGGGCTCGTCAAGTGTTTACAGGTCAACCCGGCAGCTTTACTCTCGCAATATCGGCGACGCTAAATAGCGTGATTCTCGACGTCTTAGAGCTAAATTCCCATAGTGTGAGTAAATACTTAATCAGTAATATGTCCATACACTGTGCGTTCAATATTCAATGTTCAGTTTTGTTAGTTTTAGTTCAGAGCATTGAGAAATCACCGTGTGAGCTTTCGCTTGCGTATAAAATTCTTAATAGTTTGAAGTGATAACTACTAATCATTTTCTGTCATACTGAGAAAAGCTGTAATAGTACATGTGGGAGAAAAGTTTCAGAACTGTTAAGTGTTTTTGAACAATAAATTTCATCAAGCTGTCATGGGTTGTGTGCGCATTCAATTCATCACGAACACACACGAACGTAAAAATATCTTACGTTACAAAAATAACCACTCTTTATTTAACGTTTATCGTAAAAAAAACCTGCCCATCTTTACCATAACAAACAAACTTCGTTAATTCCGGAAGCAGTGTAATAAATTATGAGGTTCCTTTCATTTGAATAACCAGTCATTTTATGTTTTGAATCCATACTGTCACTTCTGTCTTTCCGTTTTCTCGCCAGAATGCAAATCAGTTCGCGTGTATTTACAGTGAAATTTAAGACTGTTAAGGCACAGCGTGTTATGGTACTCGTGGCCACGTTACTACGTAAGAGTTAGGTAAGACAACGTTATTAGAAAAGAGTTAGGTAATTATCTCCTTGCGTTATTTCCGCCTATAGTTAAAATTCACACTTGTGAAATTCTGAGCAGCTTCCCGTAAATTGCTCTATGTAGCCTTTGGTTATTAGTCTATATAAATTTAATCTTTACATTTGACTTATTGATTTTGAGTTTGTAGAGAGTTGTTTGTATTAAGATATTTTTAAGCATGTGTCATGAAAAATGAACAATGCACTCTCGAATACGCGCCGAGTGTACTGACTATTACACCACCACGAAAGCACGCTAAGAAGGAAGAAATACCTTATATACTCCCTATTTTAAAGGGCAACTGGGAATTAGAGGAAGCAGTAGCCTCTGGTGGTAGAGAATCATCATCTACCACCTTTTAGTTCAGGCTCCACTGTAGAGACATTAGGAATTTTTTGAAAGCGGAAGCTGTGAAAAATGAGCAATGCCCTCGCCAAGACTCGATCCTCGGACCTCCCGAATACGCCTTAAGAGTACTAACCAATACACCACGAAGGCATGCTAAGAAGGCGGGAGAAATACCTTATAAGTTTCTAGCCATAACTACTGGCGGAATTGTAAGCATTAAAAGTGTCTATTGTTTATCTAGTTTCGTTTTAAATTAAGGATCTTTTACATCCCCTTCCCAAACTCTGTGGTACTTTTAGACTTAGTAATAAGTCGCTTAACACCACGAATGATAGCCAAGAGTGTTAAACCTTACAAAATCGTTAAAATAAATGTTTAAAATCATGGCCAGGTTGCAATCGCACAAACTTTCCGGTATCATATTTCAACGGAAATATCCATTTTGACCATTCTGGAATTGAATTTCACTATCTTTTTGCTTTGCGTCTATATTAATATGGTTTTTCAAGACAACCTGTTGTGAGCTTCAACTATAGCACCACTTGCGGTTTTCGATTTTTGCGCAAAATCTAATCAACTAGTGACATGAATGCAGACAGCTTAAATATGGAAAGCAGAAATTTTTGGAAAAGATCTTTACACACATACAGACAGACATCCTTTTAAAAATAGTACGGGGTCCTAATTCGTGTTTATTCACCGAGAACTCCCTATCGAATTTCTGAAACGAAAATTCATTACTTCTCTTACCTATAGGTTAGCTTGGGGTAAAAAGAATAATATCAGCAGAAATTTTTTCGGAGAATCCTATAATTTTGTGTTCTAAAATTTTAGGAATTCAACATTTGGTTTGGTACCTGGTATAAATCAGTATTTTAGAACTCAACTTGCACGCGGGCCAAATGCACGGTCTTAAAATAGATGGCGGGCACAGTTAAAAATAACAATCACATAATAACAATAAATAAATAAAGAAAAGGATTTTTATTTGTAAAAAAGCAAATCTTATTAAATTTGTTCGCTAAATTAAAAAACAAATACTGTATATTTGTCGAAACAGCATATAAAAAACGCAAAGAAAAATCCAAATTTATACTTATTTTCTGCATGAAAACTAAAAAACTTCTTAAGAGGGACAAAACTTGGTGATGGATAATGAAAATCTATTCTTTCTTTTATTTATTAGATTTCGCTTCGTTACAAACTCTTTTGTTTCTTACTACACCTTTCAGCTCTAACACCTCATGACATTTCGGCTTTCATTTTAAGTTTTGATAGCAAAATTACTAGAATGTGTCTTTATCACAAATTATAAATATATGTAGTTAATCTGGTTCTTTTCATAGATTTTACAAGGTTGTTTTCCCCCCTTTCCGCGTGCCTTGGTGATGTCATTGAATAACATATCCGGGTAGCAATTGCGAGGTCCGGTATTCGAATCCCGACCAAGGCATTGTACATTTTTTCCGTCTCCTGCAAAGATAATCCTATTGACTCTCAGTAATTTTCAATTACAAAAAGAATTTGGTCACGTAAATGTGCTCTTAAATAAAGCGATTATGTTTATTGCAAAATTTTGTAACTGAGAATATTTATCTTTTAACAAATACGAATAAAAGTTAGTCAGATTTGCATCTTAGGGTCTTTGAATAAGATTTATATGACAATGAAAATTAATTAGCTCCATTTGTAGATTTTCTGGATATGACTCACATTCGTTATTGGCAATGGAAAAAATATAAAACTGGACTCCAAAGCAGTAAAATCTTATAACTCTTTCTTTAAATTCCTCTCATAATAATGCTAATTAATTTACGGAGAATGTGTTTGCAGGCCGCTGGGGGCCGCCAGTTTGAGATCACTGCTATAAGTAACACAGATGAAGAATATAGCGCAACCCTACGAAGCAGGAGTCATTTAGAAAGTTACTGAGACTTTAATGTCGTCCACTTAAGGACAACCACACGAACGTCATTACAGCTAAGTAAGCAACTGCATGATAAAAGTGAATTGCTCTACAGCACGTTTTTCAAAACTTGGGATTTTTCTTATCGCAAGTGTTGGTTTGCTTTGAAATGACCCAGACGTATGGAAACATATGGCCACATTAGGTGTAATAATTTCACTTACCAGGAAATTAATGTTTCCAGCCAGAAATTTACGCTTTTCAAGGAAGGTTGATGCAATTTAACTAAGATGAGTTTTAATAGCTTTCTTAGTCAAGAGTCCTTAAGGAAATTGGGCATAATAGGAAAACGTTGCTTACAAAGTGCTAGATATGATTTAAGACTGCTCTTAATGCAAAACATAGCTCTTAAAAGTATTCCTATTTGTTCAGAAATTAAATAGGATCCTCTTTTTAATTAAAAGAATCGACTTAGAGAACATGCTTAATTAGAAGGAGGAGTTTTTTTAATTAAATGCCAGCGTTTATGAGATATATAAACATCGCGGTTTTATTATAGTCGTTAATTTATATCCTTTGACCCATGCTGTTATAATTTGTGTTTGTTGGTGAATATGTTTTGCAGTAAATTTAGAAATAAACATTTGGTCTATAGTAAATTTATAAATAAATATTTGGTTAGTATTCTTAAATAATGACTCATTGACTTAAATAATGACGAGGGGATAAAATAATTCTATATATCTGGTCCCAGTGAAAGACCAGATGAGAACAGGCACAGTTTGTGACATCACAGTTTTTGATAGTTTGTACTGCATTATGGATCTTCCCGTTTATGTCAGTCTAGATGGATGTATTAACCTTTTTTGTCCCAATCATGGAATTACCAGTTGCGAAATGGATGTGTTAACGGTTCATTCCCAAGTCAGTGACTTTTCAGTTACTAGCTGGATATGTTAGCATTTTATACTGCAGCCATGAATCTTTCAGCTGCCAGTTAGATGCGTTAACCGTTTATATCCTATTCAATGATCGTCCAGTAACCAGCTAGAGGTGTTGGCCGTTTATACCGCAGCCATGGATCTTCCAACTGGCAGGTGGATGTATTAACGTTTTAAATCCCAGCCATTGAATTTCCAGTTGCCTAATGGATACGTGCACCGTTTATACAGGAGTCAATGATCTTGCGGTTTCTAACTGGATGCGTTAATCATTTGTGCCCGAAGAGCATGAGCATAGGTGTTGTAAAAATTTCTTAAGAGCACATAAAATCCACATTCGTAACCTAGATTTTTTTTCAAGATAGAAAAACTGATCAGCTGACCAAACGTATGAAAATATCCTTTTATCCAAGTCAGAACCAAAGGTAGAAACTTTAACAGACGAAAGGCAGAAACAACCTTCTAGCAGTTATCAAATTATATATTCTAGACAAATATTTAACTAATGATTTTGTCTGTAGGAAACATATTTAATACAAAAACAGTTTTTTGTATAAAATATTAAAAATAAAAACGCTTTTTACTAAAATGTTATAAAACATTATACTGTATATGTATAATTAATAAACATTGCTTAGAATTCCCAAAAATATTTAAAATTTTGTGCATTTCGTTTCATAAGTCCAGAACCCCTTCTTACAGGATAGATGCTCGTATCAATTAAACTGACTGGAACTTATTACAGATAGGCATTTGATGATTAATATAAAGTAATTAGACCTATACCAAATAATAGGGTCATGATCTGATTACGCGGGCGTTTTCCAAAACTAATCATATTAATTAAACTAGAACGTCTCCACGATCAGTTTTTAAAAGGTAAAGCTGACTTGTAACTTCAGTCATGGCGATGATTAATTGCTAAAAACTAAGACTGAATTTTCTAAATTTAATGACAGTAGCTACCCAAGTATCTAAAGAATACACAATGAATATACGCACAAGTATCTAAAAGAAATTTAAAGTATTTAATGTACAATCTAAAGAATGCACTTTCCTATTTGACGTACCTTATAGCACATGCTAAGAACATTTAGATAAGTACCAGTACTGTACGTTATAATGTATGTACTAGGAACACAGCTGTAAGATGCATTGCTTTAGCATGTATTGTAGAACGCTTTAAATACTCGTAAGATCATCTTAAAACAAAGAACACGCTCTCCGAACGTACTCTGAATATTCTGGTGCTGCTTGAGTACTAGGGATAGGATATTCGAATCTCAGTAATTACTAGGGATGGAGCGAGGCAAAACTTTGAAAAGAGTTGAGAATTTTATTTAAAGACTTTAGCCTTTCCCCTTTTTTATCATTAAAATGAATTTCGAATCTTCCGAATTTTTAAAGCAAAAGTATAAGTTTTTATTTAAGTATTTTAACGCAAAACTTTGGAAAGCTTAGTTCTACTGCTATCCACCAGGACTGTGTATTAGAAAAAAACGCAAATGGGAGCAGTTTGGGGCTATGGAGACTTTCCCTCATGCGCCGGAGCCTTTAACGCTGCTTTGATACCTGATATCAATGGTTTAAAAAAGGTTACTTGCATGTTATCGCGACCACCTTAGCAGAAGTCACCAAGTTATCATAAAGTGTCAAATTCTGGCAACCATGCTCATAGCAATTCTTCAGTAAAGCAGATTTAGTATGCACTCTTTTTGGTGCATTCCTACGGCATTTACTATAAACAAGTCATGATATTTTATGCCTTAAAGATAGTTTTAAAATATGTTATTTGTAATTTGCCAGCCATGTAAGAAACTGCAATAAAACATTTCTTCAAGAACACAGAATTTTGACACGAAAATTCTAAAACGAACCAACAAGAAGAGTAATTTGGTAGATAGCCGATGTTACCAGAGTTTCCATAATGCCGTGTCCCTGCAATTAGCTTTTTTTAAGTGTAAATGGATCGTTGTGTACCTTTTCAGACAAATAGCACAAAAAATTACAGAAGGATTTCAAGAAAAATGCAAATGTTTTATTTTTTAATGTATCACGAGAACACTTATTAAATAATTGAAACGTGCATTTTAAATTACGGAAGTATATTTCCGCTTCATGTGTTGATAATATCTGCCAACTTTAAATATAAAAAATTTTAGAATCTTTTAAAAAAAATCTCGAAAGCCACCAACTTCCACTGGATAAGTAATTTTTACCTTTTCGTCTGAAAAGAATCCCCAAATTGCGCTAAGGTGATTGAGTTAATACGTAAGTTGCAAAACACAGATAGAACTTTGATCGTAACTGTGGTATTCATACAGCAAAAAAACGATAAGCTCGTAGGAAGAAAAGAATTAATGACAAAGAAAGGGATAGAAAAAGAAAGGAAATCTTAAAGGATTCAAATTTGAGCATCGAAACCAGGGAATTAAATAAGTTTTTCTTATGCTCTCGCTGAGAACCACAGGTCATACTTTAATCTTGAACTCAGTCCTACTAACACATTCTTTTCTCCTTTCTGTAGACCCACCAGCGGCCGATTGGTAAAGTCGTTGAACACTGGGAGTTATGTCCGAGTTTCGAATCCTGCGAATGGGCTGGCTGCATAGGCGCTTTCGTGGTTTACTCATGTGCAATGTGTTATAAGAATCAATTTCTCTTAGAAAGTCCTCTACAGAAGTATCTGTTCCCTTATGCGAGATAGACCTCGAGGCTTTGCCGTAATCACATAAGCCAAAAACATTTTTGTATGTTAAGTATCGCTTTCTTCGCACTTACGTCACGTAAAACACAAGAGAAAATCACAGTATATTTAAAAAATGCCTATCTTTAGAATTCCCGCTAGAGTGGTAGGAGTTGCCATACTTTTTTAACATTCCTTACATTATTTCTTCTTTGAAAACAATTTGTGTGAGCGGCCAGCCATCTAAAGCCGAGTTATCATAAGAAAGATAAAAGTAAAAAATGCTTTTAATGTGTCCAGCTAGTATAACCCATTTGTGTTGCTTGCTTTTCAAACACTTGGTTTACTTCAGGGATCCTCTCATACAATTTGTTTGGCACTGCGTAGTCGAAAGCAAAGTTTCGGTTTATCTCTTGTACTTTATCGGACTTTTTTTCTTTTATATGCATTCACGTATTTGTACCTGAATGTCGATCTGGAAAACATCAAAGAAAGGTTCAACTGAGTCGTTCTTTCAGTGCTTGAGTGCAGATATCGTTTTCAAGATTAGAAGAGGCAGAGATTGATACTAAAAACACAGGAGAAGAAAATACTGACATTAACATTAGTCCAGAGACAGCAATGATTCTGTCGAAACTTCATTGAACTTGGTCAATTAAAGGAGATTAGAATACAGTTACTAAATAATTATAAAATGGTAAAATAGCACTTCGAAACATCAGTGAAATTCGACAAACGTTGAACCGTTCTCAAAATCAAAGTAAAATTTTTGATTTATTTACCAAACTGACCCACATAATATGCACGAAAATGGATATATTGCATTATCGGTGACATACTTCCCCGGCATTCTCCCGGAAATTCGGGAGAACACTGCATAAATATCTGAATTTGCTATTCATCTATCAAAATATTGAGATAATGAAGCTTCAGAATGGTTGAAAAGTATTAATTATGTAACCTCATTTATGTTTTTCGAATACACGTTTAATACACATACGGCAACGCCTTCACAGGGATTACAGCTGCGATCTTCTTCTCCACTTCCAGCCGGAGTACCGCCAAGGGGAACCCAAATCTAGATGGTAACAAATTATCGTCCGAAATATTTTAAAAGGGTTCATCGTATAACAGCTTAGAATTTTTTGAAGACAAGGTATAAAGTGCTTTTTCCATCCTTTCTGCATGCCTTCATGGTGTAACGGTAGCACACTTGGCGCGTATTCGAGAGGTCCTGGGTTCGAGTCCCGGCAAGGGCAATGCGAATTTCTTCAGTTTCTTGACATCCAAAATAACCTAATGACTATAAAAGGGAAATTTTTAAAGATCTATGGGCATCTATAGGATAGCATCTATAGAATTCGAACTCTGACTTCCAAGGGAAATTTTTTGTGATCTATGGATCTACAGAAAGTATCTATGGAATTCGAACTCTGAACTTCCGATTGTCGCTCGAATGTGCCACCAGTTATATTGCGAAGGCAAGTGGTAAGAAAGGAAAAACGTCATAGCGATGTTTTGAAAGAATCTAACACATGGTTTACATAGATTTGTCAAAAAGTATTTTTAAACTGCATTGCATTAAACAGAGATTTAAAATTTCTTTTACTTTAAAACGTTTTATTACTCTTTCCTTCTTTGTATTACAAACTGCTACTTTAAAATAAGCACTTCGAAGTCGTAGAACCCTCCTCTTATTTACGATCATAATGTATGTCGTCGTCATTTTTCAGAAGGAACGAAAAAGTTTAGCAAATTAGAGGATTCAACCTTTCTTCCACAACAGTCGTTACTATGGTTATGAGCTTTACTTTGGCTAGACAAAATGGCGTTAAGTGCGTATGCTAGACACTTGAAGACTATAAACATATTTTCACCTATTACATGTTTCATGTATTAGCTATTCTAGATATTCCAAGACTATAAACATATAAAAGACTCTATTGTACGAAGAATTCGATGGAATTCGAGAAACGTTAAGGATTTGGATTTGAGAAAATCTAAGATTCGCGCCATCTCTAGCAGTTATATCATTCAAGTAGCATATAAAGTAGTAGCATTTAACATTGGAATTTAATTTCTCTTCTTTCTTTCTTGTAGATTATTCAGTTATTAATTTCAATAATTCTTTTAAGAAACTGACAATAGGGTAAAGTCGACCAGAAAAGGTAAAATATATCAAAAAGGTAAAACGAAGAATTTATTGGTTAGAAAAATAATAAAATGTTTGCTCATTTATTAGGAAACTGACCTAATACTAGCCTCTGCCGCTGTTGTGTAAAATAATAATTATTATTGTTATTATAGTTGTATAAAATAATTATTATAAAGAAGAAAAATGTATAACGATTTAATGAGTCCAGTTAAGTTAATTTCACGTATCCAACTAACAGGAGGCTATAGGTGATGAACTTCGTTTATTACTTCTAAATCACATAATTTTGTTAACCAGTAACGGACAGTTTAAATTAGAAAGTTAAATATCTTCTTCTTAACTGAAAAGCTACACTCTGGCACTTGAATGATAACAGTATTTTATTTCGGGCAATTGTAACACATTGCCTCCTAAATAGCCAAATTAGTTGATTAAAAGTGAGAAATAAATATGTCATATTTTGCCAAATGGCAACCGTCTGGCTCCCTGGACGTTAAAAAGTTTCATTTCGAGCAGTGTTACCATTGCTCGCTTTCAAATCGCTGAGTTTGTCAAATACAAATTAGCTAAACCTTTACAAAGAATAAACCAAATCAAAAAGAAATTCAAAATTTGGGCTTCGAGGTGTCTATGCTCAGGTGGAGGATTACGTATATTCAAAATTCGGGTGCTCTAATGTCACCGTTTTTGCACAGTGAGGGCGGCACACTCTGCACACAAAAAATGGAACTGTTCTATATATCCCGTTCTACTACGCTTACTCACGAAATTTAATTTGCGTTTTTCATGTCTCCAAAATGCGACTTAAGATATATATCAGATTTATGTTATATATAATATTGTTTTGACATAAAATCATCTTTTGAGAAACAGAGAAACTTAAAAACTAAATCTTGAAGAACATTTTTCAGTTTGTGCCAAGAATAATTCACTTGGCGAAATTTTAAATTTACGGTAACCTGTTAGCCTTTCTTTGTGCATAAGCGGAAAAACGATGCATTGTTCATTCTTTCAAATAATTTTTATAAAATGCGTAATCATATTTGGCATTATTATCGCTTATAACAAATATGCAAAATTTATAAACCCAACAATCTGCATATATATAAGTTTTAGCGATAGATTTTTCACGTAATGAGAAAAAAAAAGAAAAGAAAAAAAAAAAAATCTGAAAGATTTCAGATTACATCCAAAGGCGCGTTTTTTTAACGTTTCGTGTGCTACCTTTTTTTTATTAAATATCATGTACTACGTACTCAAACCATAAAATTCAGTTCAAAATCAATATCGCAAAATCATTTTAAAATGAACATATCTTTAGAATTTCCGTAAGTCTCGTGCGCTGGAGATAAAAATGTTTTTTTTTCCGTACAGTGTTGCCATTACTCGCTTTGAAATCATTTAGTTTGTTAATCAGAAATTCGTTGAAATGTTACAAAACATAAAATCGATAATAAAGCAAATTTCAAATTCAAAATTAGGGCTTCCAGATGCCCATATTCGCAGTAGGATTACGTCATTCAAAATTCGATGGCTCTAGGTTTTATCACAATGCGAGAAACATGCATACATTTATGCAGATTTTTCATTTTTTAAAATTTAATGCAGAGCGATAACATTTAGTGGCAACAATTTGAAAAGTGAAACGGGCATTCAGAGTGAATCGACGCAAAATCGCAAAACGAAAGTAATAGTCCTTCGGGACTAAATCCCTTTGGACTAAAAAGACTGAAAGTCTTCAGATTTTAAATGACATCCAAAGGGGCGTTTTTTAAACATTTTGTGAGTTACCTTTATTTATTAAATGTCATGTTCCAACCATAAAACTATAAAATTCAGTTAAAAAATAATATCGCAAAATAATTTTAAATTGAGCATATCTTTAGAATTACCTATACACAGTCTCACGGGCCGGAGATAAAAATGTTTTTTCTGTACAACGTTGACATTGCTCGCTTTAAAATCCTTGAGTTTGTTAATCAGAAATTCATTAAAGTTTTATAAAATATGAAATCGGCAATAAGATAAATTCCGGACTTTAAATTTGGGCTTACAGATGCCCATATACGCAGCAGGATTATGTCATTCAAAATTCAATGGCTCTAGGCACCGTCGTTTTATCATAATGTCAGAAACATTCATACATTTATGTATATTCTTCAATATTTAATTTCTTAAAATATAATACAGAGCTGCAATGGTTGGTGGCAACAGTTTGAAAAGTGAACCGACATTTAACGTTTTCGACGCAAATTTGCAAAACGAAAACAATAATCCTTCAACTTGCGTTTTTCATGTCTCGAAAGCGCAACTTACTACATGTATTAGATTTTTATATAGCATTGTTCTAACAAGGTATTTTGGCAAAAAAGACGGCTTTTTCTGAAACCTGATGCCAATTTTTTGTAATATTTCTATTCTACGACTCAAATTATGCCAAACTGACAAGTTTTGAAAAAATCTCAAGAGTAGTTTTTAAAAATTAGCTCTGAAAATTTTAGCTAATCAATGTTAATTAAATTTGGTATATATGTATTTATCTCTTCTTCTTTTATTAAACTTATTTAATTCCTCCTTTCACATTCCGAAATTTAGTTTTATTCCAAATAAAATTCGCCCATTATTTATGATTTATTTAAAAAATTTTTATTTTAAAATATTTTTTATAAATTTTTCGAAAACATTTTGAATTATAATCTATAAAATTTGTACCATCATCTTAAAGTAGATGTATTTCTACGCACACTTCCAAAAGATTAGAGCTTTTTAATCAAACTTTCCGAAGATATACGTGAATTTATACACTGGTTATCATAAATTAGAGAAAAATCACAAAAACCAGGATTACTGAAAACGATATGTAGAATTTTATGAAATTTACAATATATAACACATAGTGAGGTATCAAATAACACAAAAAGAAATTACCAGACATTATGGTAGTATAGAAATTAGCACATGTATAAAATGAACAAATCGAAGGTGTCAGTTTGCTGTAGGAAAAGTACCTTCAATATGGAATATGATCGCCTCTAGAAGCAATGCGGCACATACAGCGATGTGTGATGCTTTCAATTATGCGGTCTATCAGTTTCATAGGAAGCGAGAGCCATTGCTCTTGCAAAGCAGTTGCAAGCGCGGCAAGAGTCTGAGGGGGCGGATTGAGAGCAGCTAGACGTCTCCCTAAAGCATTCCAAACATGGTCGATAGGATTCAAGTAAGGGGATCGAGCTGGCCACTCCATGCGGATAATTGTTTCCTGTTGAAGATAATCATCTACGATGCGAACCCTGTGTGATCTTGCGTTGTCGTCCTGGAACAGGAAAGCATCACCTATCGCTCCGGCATATGGACGCACATAAGCATCAAGGATGTTAACTCTGTAAACCCGATCATTCACGATTCCCCTTGGAAAGACACGGAGGTCTGTGCGTCCAACCAAAGAGATGCCACCCCAAACACAGACACTGTCTCTTCCGTATGCATCTCTTTCACGGATGTTTGACGGATGATAATGGGTCCCAGGTTCTCTCCATATCTAATAACGCCTACTATCGCTTTCCAGACTAAACCTGGACTCATCTGTAAAGAGAACAGCCCACCACTGATTAGGCGTCCAGTGGACGTGTTGTCGTGCCCGCTTCAAACTGTCCCTCCTATGGCGTGGCGTGAGTGGCACGCAACTGGCTGATCGCCTCGCATATAGACTACGTTCGTAAAGCCTTCTACGCACAATTGACATTGACACCAGCCTTCTGGTGGCTGCAGCAAGGGGGAGGTTCGAAGAAGGGTAGCGGTTCTATTCCTGCGTGCACATAACGTCAAATATCGGTCATCGGCGCTCGTCGTAGCAGTTGGCAGTCCTTGGCTGAACCTCCTACGTGTCGAATCTGTGGTTTGAAATTGCCTCCAAAGTCTATGAACCACAAAAGAATTCACATTTAGCCATTTGGCCACTTCTGTTTGACTTTGTCCTGCCTCTAGTCTCCCAACGGCTCTCCATCGTAGTTCTGCAGGCAAATGATGCCTGGAGGTCATTGTTACGAATTGGCTATCTCATATTTCTGATGTCGCTATCACAGTGAAATATGTGGGCTTGCTCTCAAACATGGACTTTTATGCTCCTCGCAGATGACGTATTTCGAGTATAGCGCCACTAATTTGCATATTGCAGTTTTACTCAGCTGCTCTTACTTGGCAACAAATTCAAATTTTACACGGTTTGGCTTATTTTTGAGGAAGTTATCACTATTTTTGTGATTTTTCCTTAATTTATGATAACCAGTGTATATTGGCACGTTTTGAAATTTGGCATATTTGTTGAAAGCGATAATAATATCAAATGATGTTTATGCCCTTTGTTAAAATTATTGAAAGTAGGAACGAGGTGACCTTTTTCCTGCTCATGCACAATGTAAAAAGGGAAAGGAAAATAGGTAGTAAGAAATTCACCAAGTGAATTATTCTTGGCGGAAACTGAAAAAAGTACGCCAAGATAAATTTTTGAATTTCTCCTTAACTTTCGCACTACATTTTATAAAATTTAATATGTGGGTATAATTTGAGTCGTAGAATCGAAATATGAAAAAAAAATTCGCATGCCATTTCAGAATAGCCTGATTTTGTGTCAAAATATCTATGGTAGAAAAGTGCTATATGTAAATCTAATATATATCCTAATTCGCGCTTTCGAGACATGAAAAACGTCAATCGGCCCAGTTAGAACGGGAGATATAGAACTGTCCCTTTTTTTGCGCATTGTACATCTCTGTAAAGTTTGAAGAAATAACTCTAATTGTTTTGCTCGTATGCCTAAAATACATTTACCTTAAGGTAATCGGAAAAATTTGATAGGTTATAATTTGAAACTTTTTGACAAAAATTGCTAAAACGTACAAATTTAAAAAATAAATGAAAAAATATCTGAAAATTTTATTTGGATTGAGCTTAAATTCTGATCTGGGAAGGAAAGAATCAAGTTAGTGTAACAGAAAAAAAGAGCTATTTCTTTTAATAAATATACTGCAAATTCAATTAAAATTGAGGAACTAAACTTTTGAGAGAGATTTTATAAATCTAATTGCATATTCTAAGTCGTGGTTTGAAGATATGAAAAACGAAAGTTAAATTTCGTCAACTGGCTCAGTAGAAAGGGAATTATAGAGGTGCCCAAATTTTTGTTTTTGCGCGGAGGGTACGTGCGTGCCTACATACACGCGTACAAATATACGTACAGATTCTTCATTGCTTGTTAATGGAGAAGAGAGAAATGCTTTGATGCATGATCTTTACAGCTAAGAAATGAACACGAAGTAATTAATTTGGCTGTTAATGTAATAGGTAAACGCTTTTGATTTTCTGTACCCTTTTATGTGAATTAAGTAATGCGTTGAGTTCTGATATGGTGAGAAACACATTAAGATCATTAATCAGTGTTTTCTCAACCTAATCTGAACAAAAGGAAAGATATATCTCAGATTTCGTTTCATGGAAAGATAAACACAGTTGAAGCTAAATTGAATTACTGCAATGGATTACAGAGCAGAGTGCATTTTTCTAATTACACATAAAATTAAATTTACTTTTTTGCTTGATACAAAGCAGAAATTTTCGTCTGTGTTCATCTCGTCTCTAAACTGTAAGGTACGTGGAAGGATTTTATGAACAACGATGTAAGAATACAAATGAAATTATCTTCAGGATTAACTAGTAAAAAATCAAAATTATTGCTTAATAAAACAAGTAACAGGCACTTGTAAAGTAAAGTTCTCTAATTTCTCTTAATCACATCCTCCTCTCTAAAGATATGCAAAATCGATAGTATAACAAAAGGCTACTGAGAGTAGTTAATACACAAAATATTTGTCAGAATAACCATTTTACAGGAGGCGTCGGTGGGTGGGTGTCATTGGGAGCATACGCAGTGGGCGCCGCGATACCAGATGTCCTTCAACCAGGCGCCTTACGATGGTTCGAGAAGACTCAGGGCCCCGTAATGACATCCCTTCTGTCCACTGGTTCCATCACCTCCTCAAAGTAAAATCAGAACGGGGTACCTGACGAGCTACTCACCGAGCTGACCACCCAGTTTCCATCATCCCGATAATTCTTCCCCTCACAAACTCTGACAGCTGCTGATATTGGCTTCGATGGCGGCGTAACGGCATGTCTACCTCAGCGTTTCCTTAGCAAAAGATTAAATACACTCAGACAAGCTCTGTTTACCTGTTTTATACTCCAAGAAGAACGAAGTTCAACGCCCTCTAGAGGCATTACGCAATGCGCAATCACGGTGCATTTCTAATCATTTATATGTCTACCCGACATGTGCCTTAATGCCAAGTTTCGTTACGATCCCACAATTATTTCTTGGTGAGCAAAGTTTTATGACAATGAGTGTATATTATAAGTAAATCATTATGTTATAAGAAATTTATGTACAGATAAAGAAAAACACCATACTTTATATTAAAAAATTTTAATATACAATTAGCTCAATTTACCCATCATTAAAAATTAACTCGTGCTCCAGGTTACACCTAACCCTGCATTACCTTTAGTGATTGGGATGTGCTTGCATTTTGTTTACACAAACTGTCAAAGTTCTTTTGATGTTGTCTGTAGTCGCATTCCATAATCTGCATTTATTTGCATATTTTGTTTTTGCTGCCACATTCGTCGAGAAAGATTTTTCACTCAGGTACGTTGTTTCGAATGGCACTGAAATGTTTAAAACTGTGTGAGAAACTTAGAAGTATTCTATATGATTCTACAACCGAAACGTTAGGAGCTGCTCTTGCTTCTAAGAGAGATATGTTTAATATTTCTAAGATATACGTGAATTTATATATTGGCGCGTTGAGAAATTTGGTATATTTATTATAAGCGAAAATAATGCCAAATGTGATTTGCGCACTTATTAACATTACTTGAAAGAACGAACGAGGCTCTCTGTAAGAAAACACTGATATGTTAACGAACGAGGCTCCTCTGTAAGAAAACACTGATATGTTTTTTTAATCTTGGATATATTGTTTCGAAACGCCCAGCGGATGTTCAGTGAGATAGCTACCCTTCAAAGCGGGGTTAGGGATGGCAGAAAGTTTCAGGAAAAGACAGGGTTGTTAGATTTGGCTCTAAATCGCCCGTTTGACGATATTTGGCGACAAAATTGGCGATATAAGTTTCACGGAGCGAGAACATTTTAGAACGTATTTTAGCGGTTTTCTCGGGAATATTCTCGAAGGTAAGTTAAAGCTATATATACGCTGCCTGTGCGGGAAGACAGTAATGTCTTGAGTTCAGAGATTAGCTTGATAGCGATCGACTCAGTCGGAATCTGTAATTTAGTGCTTTGCCGTAAATATCTCTTCACAGTTATAACCTTCACAGTTATACCTGAAGGCTGTGTTGTTGATTGCTTCTGCGTGTTGTCGTAGTTTTTCGACTAGTGTAAACCTGTCTTTGGAACTGTCCTGTGTAATAGTGCTTACTGGCGAATAAATATGTTTCGATTCTTCGTCAAGTTCATCAGTTACTCAAAAACCACGAACACTTAGAACGTAACAATATCATCCGTCCAGCAGATAAGGTAAATAGAATTTCAGCATTTTTATCCGTGAAAGATTTAGGTAAATATGCAAAATTCTGTGTCCTAAAAGGCAAAATGTCCTGTGCAAAATAGTAAAAATTGTTTTTATAAAATTATAAACGTGGTGAGGAGTGTGAAGTTTTAAAGGACTTCTTAGAAGATACATGCTGAAATACCGTACCGAAGTAAGATGTTCGAAGGTTAAAATTTAGCTTTTATGAATTTTTAGATGATTTATTTTAATACATGAATTATAGAGTCATAAGGTTTTTTTATGCTTAAGATGTGAAAAATGAGCAATGCCCTTCTCGGGACTCGAACCTGGACGCATCGAGTGTGCTACCATTGCACTACGAAGGCATGTTGGAAAGAGGGAGAAAATACCTTCCATACTCTGCCTTTTAAAGGGCGACTGGAGATGAGTGAACCCAATCGCCAAATCATGGTGGAGACGAATTACGTTCCACCACCTTTTAGAGTGAACAACTCTAGATCTATTTAATGTAATAAGAAACGTGTACTGTGCTCTGACGATCCGTAGCTGATCAAATTGCAAGAAAATTTTTCCCTCCTTACCGCGTGCCTTCGTAGTATAATTGGAAAGCAAGTCCGGTTAACAATCAGAAGTTCCCGAGTTCGATTCCCGGCAGTTGCACAGTTTTAAAGCTTATCATCCAAAATAAAATGCTCAATGTTCTGTAGGAAAATACAGGCAATTTAATATTCTTTTGTAGCTTACATTAAAAAAATCCTAAAAAACAAGTTGCACAATTCTGTGTAATGTTCAAGTGCTTGTTTTTTACTAAGAGTACGGCACAGTTAAAAAAGGAATGGAACATTTAATTCTTACATGTCTTAAAAGAAATTCGAGAATCTCTTTTAAGACTTGCACTTTGCTCTTTCGTCCCGCGTATCCATTGAATCCTAAATTTAAAATCTTTAAACAGATTAATTTTACTGCCCTTGAATAAAAACATTCATTATACGATATGTTCGCGATTTCAGTAAACATAAATCACTAATGTCTGTTCATGGCTGCGACACTTTTAGAAATTTCACCTTTTTCCCAGAGACAGACTCGTCGATTTGAAAAGTGTCGTCAGCAATAGTGTAGTTCGTTCGTGTTAAATGTAACCTAGATCATTAGCCCCGAGAGAGATTCGTCGCTTCTTATTTTCCAACCATCTCAGAATGCAGCAAAAAGAAAAAGAGGTGATTGACGGCCCGGCTGGTAACGCTTTCTCCATAGGAAGGTTGTATCAGGATCATACAAAGCAAAGTTCGCTTAAAAAGACGCAAAAAGGAATGCACTCCGACCTTCTTTCAGCTGGTATTGCAATGAGAACTACTGCTCATTCGAAAGCATGTCTTTAGTGGACTGTCTTTATTAACGTTCAAGTAACACTGATTAAGAAGATTAAGAGATTAAGAAGCACAAAACATTTTTGTCCTGTGTATGATGACATCATTCAACATCCTTCAGCCTGACAAATAGGCGGTTAATGTTTATTTGGCGCTAACTTCTAAAGCCGGTTGGACAGCTGTCATCCTGACAGAAAGAGAGAAAGAAACATTTCTAAGGTCAGTACTAGTAGGAAAAGTGTTATCTTCGTAAGGGAAAAGAGGAATCAAATGTTTGAATTTTATAGGACTGTGGAGTGGGGTTAAACAACTGTAGATGATTAAGCGTTGATCCTTATCTGTGTCTTATCTTGAACTAAATAGCTAAATAAGCTTCGGGGCCTCGATATCTGCTCTAGTTTTAAAAGAAATAATTAGAAAACTCTGAATTGTTATTAATTCAGTTTTTGTAAATTAAATTGATGAAATACCAAAATTTTAGAGTTTGAAGGACCTATTTGATTTTCTAAATTCATTCTCATCTTTTTTTACAAAATTCCAAGTATTTAAAAACTTTTCATTCAAGAAAATCTTTTAAGTTTTTCTTTTCATAAAAGTACGTTACGTAATCTTCTTCTTATTATTATCCTAATACAAAGGATGCAAGATTCAAGAACCATTTAAGTTTCAGATTCGGATTTGAATAAGTTATAGTTAAAGCTACGAATAGCACCGGAAAGTAATATTTTAATAGGTTTTGCTTTTATATACCGTAATTCGCCCCTTCTTAAAATCATTTTATCCTCCGAAAAGAGAAAATTTCTGCGAATAATTTAATTTCTGGAGAACGCAGTTACAAGAAGAACATAGCAAACGAAAAGCAGTAAAAGATAAATTACTGGTAACTATCACAAAAATATTTCTTTAAAAAACCTCACCTTAAAATAAAAATGTATTAACATTACGATATCTGACGGTAATTAGTTTTGAAACCCCAGGGTTACCTCACTTGAGTGAATCTTGACCGCATTTTCCTAGAGGGATATCGGATGAACGGAACAGGAAAGCGAACAAATGATCCAGATTTTGAAAGATAGAACACATCGGCAGTCGCTAAGGCTACAGTGAGTTGGAATGTAAATAAAAGAAATAACGGAAAAACCATATGTTTGAGAAGTCATTTAAGTGTAAGAATACCTGCCTCTTCCGGATAGTTTAACGAAGCATCTGCAAAAAACACGTTTCAAATAATAAAAAAGAAGGAAAATAAAGTGGATGAATGTTAACACAAAAATGCAAATACATATTGAACAGAACTAATTAAGAATAAAAGTAATCGAGAGAATACTATTTACCAATAAACTAGTCCTTAGGGGGAAAGAGGTATGCAATATAGGAAAGGGAAATGATGCGAATACTTTTAAAATTTTCAGAATCTAGCGCCAAACAACTAGGTATATATGAAATCACTAAAGAAGTTCTATACATTGTTTTCTTCACTTGACACAATCCAACGTATAATTTCGTAGAGATATTAAAACAGGAAATTTTTGATGGACATACACTGGTGTGCAAAAATTAAGGACGAAGTCGAAAAATTAGCATATCAGCTGAACGAAGAGGCAGAGCGGACAGAAAGACCAATCAGGAGATTAAGTAAGGTGATGTACGGTAGCACATGCGCAGATATGCAGGTAGACGTAATGGAGGAGTGTCTGAGTAGTATAAAGCATGTTGTTGGTGTAAGATCAGTATTTCTGGCAAAGAGATTGCACGCCGTATAGCAGTTAAAATCACACCGAGTTGCTGCCTCAGCGAGAAATGGCGAATAATCAATCTGTTAGACGACATCTGGATGCTTTTACCCGAGGTCGAATCATTGGGAAGTTGGAGGAAGGCCGCAATGTGACAAGTGTGGCTGCAGAGTTCGGAATTGCTCACAGCATCGTTTCACGACTTTGGAGACAATTTCAAACTACAGGAACAGCTATACGGGGGTTTAGTAGTGGTCGTCCACAAGGAACCACACCCGCAGATGACCGGTATATTGC
>KK120096.1:398996-416063 GCA_000611955.2 Stegodyphus mimosarum | reverse complement strand
ATCGTGGTAGTAAATCTAGATAAATTTAAAAGAAATTAGAGCGTAAAATATAAATAATTGCTTAATAACGACTTTTCAGTTTTTTAACCTCTTTTGATGTCTTATAACAACATCCTTTAAATTTATTATTAACTACAAGTTAATTTGTATGTTCTTAGAAAGTTTACGCTCAATAAAATGTGGAAGAATAAAGGTTAAACATGTTGTATCGAGTTATTTGAGTAAATCCTTTAATTAAAAATGATTTAATTAAAAATAAACTTAATTAGTCACTAAATAAAAAAGATACATAATATTATTCAAAGCAATATTAAAATTTTAAAAAATTCTATACTTTTTTGCTTTTTTATTTGCATTTACATTGACTAAATTTCGTATCTAATATGGGATCTACGTATCCAAATTCTTAGTCCAGATTATCAGTGAGAGATTTATTTTAATATTTAAACGAATTATTAAAAATAAAAGAAAGGAAAAAGACTTAAAAAAGCTGCATTTCATAAATTTCTTTACATTAATTTCTTCAAGAAAACTGATTCTCATTTCTACCCACTAATTTGTTTTAAATGTTCATAAGAGAAATTCTAATTATCAGTAAATTTAGAACTGTATTTATTTAGTCTATATCAGGTTAATGACAAAAAGAAGAACACTTAAAGAAAATAAAAATTTTATTAATTTCCTTTTAATATAAATAACACGAAATTAGAAAATAGCAACTTCTTGCAATCTTTATACCCAAAAATGTTATCTTCATGCGTTATATTCATACAAAACATTTACGGAAAATATTTTTAAAGAGTCTAAAATAATTCAGATTTAAACGTCACACCAGCGAAATTTTTAAGGTTTTTTTATGCTCTCGCTGAGCTTCCTTATCAATCAGCTCTTGGGTTCATTCTTGCTAACACAATCTGTTTCGTCTTTTTAACTTTATTATTCAATATCGCTTTCTTCAAACTTATGCCACAAAGAATGAAAACAAAATTAAAGGATGAAATTACTAAGTGCTTAAAAACAACATATATTTAGTATTTACGATTGAGGGTTAAGTTTTGCCATACATTTTTTTTATATTCACTGCGTTACGTATTTGAAAACTAGCCGCTCGAGTGTGCAAGCCACTTGAAGGAATTATCATAAAAAAGAAAAAAATTATAATGAATTTAATAAGGCCCAACACTGACATTTCATATAAAGATATTTAATATTTCAATTTAGGCAACTCATGATTTAAATGGCATTTTATTTCAAATCCATCAGGTTAAAATGTAGAAGAAATATTTTTAATTGCTACGTTTATTACTTGTCAGTAACTTGGTATGCTACACAGCAACAAAAAGGTTAAATGTGAGATTTAAATATCTTACACTTTATTGAATAGCAGCGTGCTTGTGCGTATAATAATAAGCATTCTATCTGATGCATTGGCAACACATTGCTTCCAAATAGCTGATTTTTGGATTAAATTCGAAACATAAATGTCTAACGTTTCGTCGAATGAAAGCAGTCTGGAACGTTGGATACAAAACTATGTCATTTCGAAGTGTTGCCATTTCTTACTTTCAAATCGCTGAGTTTTTTAAGCAAAAATTCGCTAAATTTGTATAAAATATGAAAGAAATTAAAAACAGATTCGAAATTCAAAATTCATACTCTAAGATTTCCATGTTCAAGGGAATGACTACGTGTGTTAAAAATTCAATGACTCTAAGTGCAATCATTTTTTTACAGTGAGAGAAACGGTTTCTTCATTATGAATTTTTTTTAAATAATATATCGTGATAACATTCAGGGGAAGCGATTTGAAAAGCGATTCGAACAAAAAGTAAGTTCAGAGGCTAACAGCAGTTCTAGTGCTTATTACAAATAAATAAACAAAAATATTTACGAAAATTCATAGCAATATTTTATACGAGGCTTACAAATGGACAATTTACTAAAATTACTACTACCATTATCAAAAACATATTGCTGTTGTTGAAGTGAAAAATTTCCTCCCAGCTCAGAAAATAAAATTATAACCGAAAAGGATACTTTTATCTAACAAACTGAAATATTCATTGCCGAAAAGATAAAGTAGAGAGAAAACAAGTTCATGTCTGGAGAATATTTAGAGAAAAAAAACATTTTCATTATCAAGCAATCAAGTCAATTTACATCCCATAGTTTCTATGATTTATTGCTCAGCAGCTACTTAAGTAAGAGAAAAAATTCGTGTTACAGAATTAGCGTATCCGGGTGGGAATTGTTTTCCTCCTTTTAGATAAGCAGTAAAAATTTAATACACTTCTATTTCACGTCCATAGGACTCAAAAAATGCTACACTTTGTTTTAGGAATTTGAAAGTAAGTCTGCGATATAATTATAATATTAATAATTTTCATTCATAAAAAAATTCATAATTTTTATTGTTACTATTGCAGTTTAAAAGCCCATGAATATTTTTATTTTCATTTGGGTCTCCGCATATTCTAAAGTAAACAGTTAAATAAGACCTGATTTAAAATACAGTTTTATTTTCCTTTACGATAATTAATCAAAATGATTATTAGCGCACAAAATGGATAATAGGCATTTGCATTTGAATTTTAAATTATAGTGATATCGTATGGCCCTTATTTTATGAACTATAACAGTAAACCGTAAGAATTAGAAGCTGATGGCAACATCATATTTCTCAGCTGCCACCCCGTAACGGAAAAGTTGAAGCAAATTGATTTTTCGTATAATTGTCTAACTTTAGAACACTCTCAAACATCCGTTCAGAGCACAGGAGAGAGATGTGGACATTGATAAATGACCCCTTTTGGATGGGGTGGAGAGGGAGAACAATACATTTCCTCTTTAGCAGACTATTTCTGGTGATTTATTGCCAGAAAAATAACAGATCATACCTCCCTCCGTTCTATCAATGGAAAGGATACGGTAGTTGTCGACTGAGAAAATTTCAAAAATGTTGGAGCAAATTGGTTCGATATGAAGCAGAAGAATCAAGGCTCTTCTGGGAGATGGTTTTAGAGGACCCAACCCAATTCCCGTCGATCAATTGTTTCGGGATAATGAAGCAAACAAAAATAGCACAGGACTCTTTTACATTTTAGTGGTATTGGAAGGAAAAATTGTCTTCCTTCGTTATGATACGCATTATGAAGAAATGTTATCAGCACATGAGGCGCTATTAGCTGGAAACTCACTCTTCGTCCGTATCATTTTCAAACTGTTGCCATCAAATGTTAAGGCAAAGTATTATTTAAAAAATAATTAATTAAGAACCTGTATTTATTTATATATATTCCTTGCATTCTGGAAAAAGGACGGCACCTAGATCCAAAGAATTTTTAATTAATGTAGTTCTCCACTCGAACATGGGCACCTCGAAGCCAGAAATTTGAATTTGAATTTTTAGTCCAAAGGGGCAATTTGCCCAGAAGAACTTAATTTCATTTTGCGTTGATTCACTAAAAGCGTTGTTTCACTTTTCAAATTGTTGCCACCCAATATCATCGCCCTGTATTATATTTAAAGAAACTAAATAATGAAGAATCTGCATAAATGTACTTACGTTTCTCGCATTGTCCTAAAACGACGGATTTTGAATATTAAACATTTCCACTCAAATATGAGCATCTGAAAGGCCAAATTTGAAAGTTGGAATTTGTTTTTATTATCTATTTCATATTTTGTAAAACTTTAACGAATGTTTGATTAACAAACTCAACGATTTCAAAGCGAGCCATGGCAACCTTGTACAGAAAAAACATTTTAGCTCGTGAGGCTGTGTATTGGAAATCCTAAATATATGTTCATTTTAAAATTATTTTACGATATTATTCTTGAACTGAATTTTATGGTTTAAGTGCGAAGAACATAATATTTAATAAATAAAGGTAACACACAAAATGTTAAAAAAAAGCCCCTTTGGACGTAATTTAAAATCTGAAACCTTTCAGGTTTCTCTTTTCTTTTTTTTATTTACTTCGTATTCTGCACAAATTTAACTCATATTTGTTTGACATACACAACCACTAGAAAGCGAGCAATGACAACACTGTTCCGTAGCAATCTGTAGCAATCTTGCTTTTAAGCAAGAAGAAAGGAGATGGGAACTTTGGCGAACGCCGTTTCCTCCAGTCCGTGAGGAGCACTGTTCTAAATAAAACATTTTATCTGCAGCGCACTAAACTGTTGCCATTTGGGAGAAATGCAAGATATTTATCTTTCACATTTAATTAGCAAGCTTGGCTCTATGAAAGCAATATGTTACAGGGGCCGGATATAAAATTCTTTTTTCACACGCCAGCGTGTTGCTATTCTATAAAGCATAAGATACTTTCAAATTTAATATGGAGGTTTATTATATAATAAACTAAGCGATTTAAAAGTAATAAACGTAGATCTTAAAAATAATTTTTTCTACTTTTTAGTGTTCTTGATTTAAAACATCATGAGATGTATAATTAGAAATATTCTATATTTTTATGCATTGACACTAGCTGGACTCACTGAAATCATTATATACATTTTCTTTTTTATGATAATTCTTTTAGGCGGTTAAGCGCTCGAGCGGTTAGTTTTCGAAGAAATAATATAGGCAGTATAAAACAAATGTATGGCAAACCCTTAACAGTGACTCAGGAATTCTAAAGATAGACTGCTTTGAAACATTTCTGTGATTATGCTCCTGAAATTCATATGGCGTAAGGGCGAAGAAAGCGATGTTTAATAATAAAACTAAAATGACCAAACCGTTGTGTTAGCAGGATTGAGTCCAAGAGCAAACCGGTAACCTGCGATGCTCCGCGACAGCATAAAAAGTCTTAACAAGTCCTCTCGTCTTAACAATTATTAAATCTGAATCATTTCAGATGTTCGTTCTTTCTTGTTTTTAAATGTTTCGTCTATTTAGTAAAAAGAAAATGAGCATATTACCGGGAAAGTTCAAATCCAGCATTCAATAGAATGCTCAAGCAATGTTAGGCAAAAATGAAACGATTGATGTTTCACACATTTCCCTTGTATTTTACACAATTTTGAATGGCAAATGAAATACATTGATGCAAGTTAAGTACATTGACGAAAATTGAATGTAATTAAAAATAAAGTCTTTCCCTTTCCTGATGTAACAAGTAGTTATTGTTTCATTTTGTTTCTTTAATAAGAAAGACATAAATTTTGTTTTGTATATCTTTCATTTTCCTTTACATATTTGAACAAAAATTTTTAATGGAACACTTTTATTATATTTCTAAATAACGTTTGTGTTTCTGTATAATCTACGTCTTTTAAATAAAAGTTTCATCATGAAGAATGCTTAGAAAATGTTTTTCAATTGGAATGCTACAGGAGGTGTTTACATACTTTTAGAGCAATTTAGGGATTCTTTAATTAATATTTAAAATGTAAATATTACATGTTCGATCACATAGCCGTCTTTCTGGGATATAAGTTTGCATTACGATTTCTAACATAAAATAGCTTTTCGTCAAATTTCCAAGGGCATTCTTTTCCATTACACTTCCATTAATTTCCAGAGTCCATCAGTCGTGATGGGGTTACGCTTAGAAAGAGCTCTTTTCTAGAGATCAGAAAACAATAGTCATTTGATGGAAAGTCAAAAGACTTCGCAGGAATATGTTGAAGATGTATATATATACTTTCAATATACAATAACAGCATCAGGTTTAAAATTTCAAGAAATTTAATGGCATTTTTCGATTTTTTGTTGCTTTGTCTTGACGAAGTTTCACTCTTTGAAAGTCATTGGAGTAAAGAAATTTCTAAATTGCCGATGATTGCAGAAGAAATAGAATTTCTTCTTCAATAATCGGACATAAAACTTTCTCTTATAATACAATGAGTTGATTTTAACACTATTCTGCATTCTCCTTTTTTTTTCCAGTTTTTCACCGCAAGAGAAACCTCCGACAATCACAAATCTGTTGGACAATTATTAGATTATTTTTAACGAGACGTGAAAATATGCAATGCCCTCGTCGAGAATCGAACCTGGACCCCTAGATCACGCGTCGAGTATTCCCAATTACATTATGAAGGCATGTGGAAAGGAAGGAGAAAATACTTTATATACTCACCCTTTAAAGGGCGACTGGGGATTAGGGGACACCAATCGCCAAATCCTGGTGGTGACGAATTATCGTCCACCACCTTTTAGTTCAGGCGCCATGGTAGAGTCATTAATTTTTTGAAGTGGGCGACGGGAAAAATATGCAGTGCCCCTACCTGTACTCGAAGCCTGGACGTCTCGAATACATATCGCGTGTGATTCCAGTTATATCACGAAGGCAGAGGAAAGGATGGAAAAAAAACCTTATACCGTTACAGAAACTTCCTTTGCGTCAACGGAACCAAATTTGAAAATTTTGTCTCTTTGTTTTGATAGTAAATAGATTGTATTTTATTGCAGTTATTTAGGTAAACCCATGCTTTATCGACGGTCACAAATTATTTTCATTTACCTTCTGATAAATACCTAATTTACCTTCTGAACAGTTTTCATACACTCTTCTACAGACTGTTCTGCTTTGAGCCACATGCCTCGGCAAGAGCTGATAAGCATTAATATATATATGCACATTACGTCACAAAAAATAAATGCACCCAGAAGAAATCGAGCCACAATCATAAAATTCAGCCGGAATGTAGTCTGGAAAGAAATATGCATATGATTTAAATTTCAACTCCAATAAGATAAGGGTAAGCGCGCTATGCGCATAGGAGATGCGCAGCTGGTAGAGATTAAAAGCATGATTGCTCGTGCCATAGGGCTATTAAAGGACTTAGATGGACAGTACTATGACCAGAGATGCCTCTGAGAAGTAACCGGCGGCAGTACGAACAGTTGTCGGACTTTGAGAAAGTCTCAGACAAGCAGATTGGTCGAAATGGCGTATCGGCCGCCACTTTCGTCGGAGCGATATAGTAATTGCTCGGTGCTCACGAGAGTGGATCACGGAATGAATATTCTACCGTAGCGGAGGGTCAGCGCGTGCCAGCGTGAAATGAGCGCGAGGATCGCGCAATCATAAGAGCGGCCATCCGCACCAACAACGTCGTTAGCATTGATTCCACGCCATTTACCACCTACGAGTAACAATTGTTTACCTGAAATGTTTTTTACGAAACTTTTGTTTCGAATCGTTCGTTTTTCGAAATCGCTCTAAAAACGTGTAAACACCCTCTCTATATGTACTCTATAGTGCTGATCGACGTTTATTTTCATCTGTAAGCAAAAGTCGTAATTAAATATTTTAAGATATATTAGTGTCTTACAACGTCTCTGGAGAAGGTGTCAGATGGATCGTTGTCAAAGTGTCATGATTAGTGCCGTAAAGTTCTTTAAAAAAGCAAAGAGAGAAAAGGTTTATTTCTAAGGAACTGAAATGTCGCATAATTCCTTCATTAAAGAACTTCAGATTTCAAAAGATAACTAATTCATGTCTCAAGGAACTTTGGAAGACAAGACCTAAATTAACCCCACCATTTGAAAAATGTTCGTTCTTATATTGTAAGACGTTATCTACTGCAGCGGTCTCAAACCGATGCTCCACGTACGGCCCCTGGAGCATTTTTATGCTGCTCACAATAAATTTCTCATAAATTAATGAGCCTCATTAGCACCAGACTTGAAGAAGAAGCTCAATTGTACATTATTTTCAGTACCGAAAACGAAATTGAGGGAAGCGCTAAAAATTCTAAAAATAGAGATAATAGAATAATTCTAAAAATAGAGGTAACATAAACTTTAATACTAGGTTAATTGAACTAAGGAAAAATCTGCAGTGGGTACAAGCCAGTTTCCCATAAAAAGACATCCATGGAGACGTATTAGGTTAAAAAAATCTGATCTGTACACCACATGACTTCCTTGTACGAAATATTAAATTATACGCATTTTGGATTTCATTTAAACTTATTGGATTGAATTAAATCTACTTCCTCGATAGCGCATAAACCATAATAGAATGAATGCACTCTTTAAAATTCACTATATTTGTTTACCACAGTCACATTCTGGTGTTAGCTTCACATAAAAGTGTTACATCACATTCATTTCATAACTCATCAGAATGCACAAAATTATGCATATCATCTGGAGAATTGCCTAATCGTTGCCACATGTTCTATTCAAATACTATAATAAATCTAAAACGATGTATAAAAGAAATTAGAAAAAAATATGTTCACAGACGGTTCAGTATTTCTCGTTTATATAATTCAGTTCTCACTTCGCAACAAGGCGGCAAAACATAAGAATTCAAAATATCTACATTAAAAATTATGAAGTAAATCTTAAACACTTATTTCCTTCAATAAATTGCAGAATGGAGTAAGCATGATTTAGTTCGCAATAATATAAGAAAGCGTTACCTTTGTTGTTGCGAAGTTTAGTTTCTCTAGATTGGCAACAAATCCGATATTCTCCTAAGTTTCAAATATAAACAAATATGTCCACCATGAGAAAAATGATTAGGCTTACCGACACTTAAACTAAACAACTTTTAAATTGTTGATAATTCTACAAATCTTGCATACGTTTCTAAAGGCATAAACACTTAAACTAGAAGATAAAAAGAACATAATTCAATAATTTTTTAAAGCAAAAAAGGCACAATTTTCCATCATATAAGAATAAAAAAACTGAGCTCACTGAGCCGAATAACAGAGTGGATATATATATTCATAAATTTATATACTTTTGGTGCGGCCGATTGCAACCAAAATAGGAGATGAACATCTACACGTTAGAGCAGTCCTATATAGAAAATTTCAACGTTCGGAGGCTACTCGTTTTTGAGTTATGTGATATATATATACTTATATACGTACGTACGCACAGATGCCAGGAAAAAATAAAAATAGATATTTTCAAATAAATATTGGTCAAAAGAGATATTCTTGTTGAAATATGATACCCGAAATTTTTGGCAATTACAATGCTTCCTTTTTACTTCGTACAAAGAAGTAACCTTGTACAGAATATTAAATTATACGATGTTTTCCTGCATTTCATTTAAACATGTTGAATTAATAGTTAACGAATTTTGAATTAAAGGTACTTCGTCCATTGCGCATAAACCACAATAGTATAAATGCACTCTTTAAAGTTCAATTTATTTATTCACCATAGCCACACTTCGACGCTAAGTTCACTTAACAGCGTTAATCTCATTCATTTTATAACTCACAGTGCGTAAACATTATAGCATCTGAAGAATTACCGTAAGTTTCATTTAAATACTATAATAAATCTTAGACGATGCATAAAAGAAGTTAAACAAATAAAAAAAGGAACAGTTTTTCACAGACGATTCAGCGCCGCTTATCTAATGCGCATGCGCTATTAATTAATTCAGTTTTCACTTCGCGGTAAGACAAAAATATATAAAGGTTCAAAATATTTTCATTAAACTTGAAAAATATAGAAAAACATAAAACACCAAGTACAGTTAAAACAATTAAAAAACCGTTTTTCGATCAGTCGATCAGTACGTCTATATGCCGGCCTGTCGCAGTAGCAACGCGACGTTGCCGGCTCATAACAGATACGCCGCAAGGGCACATGACATTTGTTTGTCCGGACGTAGTGGTGAGAGGTCAAAGGTGAAGACCGTTTTTTCAATTAAAACTACGATTTGTACGGAAAAACCTGCTAATAACTGAAATGATATTCCCAGAATGATTCAAGCATAATTTAATTCGCAATAATAAAATAAGACGTTACTTTGTTGTTGCGAAGCTTAGTTTCTAGAGCTTGGCAACAAATCCACTATTCAGCTAAGCTTCAGATAAAAACAAATATGTCCCCTTTCATAACCAAAAATTAGGCTCACCCACACTTACAAAACTTTTAACTTGTTGATAATTCCACAATTATTGCATGCAGGTTATCTTAGGGCATAGAAATAGAAGATAAGACAACTAGAAGATAAGGACAACATAATTCAAACATTTTTAAAGCAAAAAAAATGCACAGTTTACAACCTTATAAGAAAAAAAAGAAACTGAGGTCATCGAGTCGAGTAACAGAGTGGATATATATATACATATATTTATATACTTTTGGTGCGGCCGATTACAACTAAAATAGGAGGTACATATCTAAATGCTATAGCAGCCCTACATACAAAATTTTAATCTTCTGAGGCTTCTAGTGTTTGAGTTATGCGAGATACATACATACATTAGTACATACGTACGTACGCACAGACGCGATGAAAAAAACTCTTCATAATCCTTTTAAAAACAGTTTTATAATTATTTTGGGAGAAAAGAGTCTTTTATTCTGTTCTTACATATGGATGTCACTGAAAAACATTGTTAAATTGCATTCGATAGTGGTCAAAATAGATATTTTCGTTGAAATATGTTACCCGAAATTTTTCGCGATTACAGTACTTCCTTTTTACTTCCTACAAGGAAGTAGAAAGGTTCACATTGTAGAGACATTAGGTTATTTCGAAGCAGGAGCCATGAAAAATTAGCAACGCCTTCGCCGGGAATCGAACCACGGACCTCTCGGTTACGCGTCGAGCATGCAGACCACTACACCACGAAGGCATGCGAAGAAGGCGGGAGAAATATCTTATAACATGACCGAATATAGGACTAGGAGCTCTAGGTGCCGTCCCTTTTCGGGAGCTCTAGGTGCCGTCCCTTTTCCGCAGTGCGAGAAACATACATACACACACATATACAGCTTCTTCATTATTTAGGAGTATAGAAAAATGATTTACACAAAATATTATTTTTAATGGAACAACTCATTAGAGAATGAGATGGGAAGTTTATTTTGTGATTCCAAAAGCTGTAATACGCGATACAGAATAAACATTCACACAGCGTCTAACAGTGAGTGATTTTCTTAGCTCACACCGCAGCTGTGACTTACAATTTTTTAGAGATAACAATGAACAGTATTCATGTACACTGATGGCTTTTTCATAATTCATTTCGTAAATCAATAAAAGGCTCCACGCATAGAATTTTAGAACTCGTTAGTTGTAAAACAGCTGCCTTCTCAGTTAATCATAAAATGGTTTAGAAAAGAAAGCAAAGCAAAAATACATTATCCGAAGCAAATTACTTCACATAAGATATAATGTAATAACAAATACTCTTGCGATATTGTACAGGAGGAAAATGTAAAAGAAAACAAATTATATTTAAAAAAATATTGCATAATACTTTAAGCTTCCTGTTCTTAACTATGCATAGTTTACTTACTTGTACGAAGTAAAAGGAGGTATTGTAATAGCGAAAATTTCGGTTATGATATTTCAATGGAAATACCAACTTTGACTCTTCCAAATCCATCTGGAGTACTGGTTTGCATGACGTCCTTATATACGGACAGAATAAAAGGAATCTTTTTTCCAAAACGGATTGTAAAATGGATTTAAAAAGGATTTTTTCGCGCTGTGTGTACGAATATATCTCGCATAACTCAAACATGATTAGCTGTAGAAAGTTGTGATTTTGCATATGGGACAACTATAACATCTAGCTCTGCACTTCCCTTTTTTATTGAAACATATGAATATCCACCCCGTTACTCAGACTAAAACTCATAACATGGCCTCTGGTTTCGCAGTCATTAGCCGCAGTCACATACTAATTCCGGTTAAAGAAGTTATAAGGCATTTCCTTCTTCCTTTCTGCATGCCTTCGTGGTGTAGCGGTAGGCTACTCAGCGCGTATTCGAGAACTCCAGGTTCGAGTCCTGGCTAGGGCGTGTTCATTTTTCATGTCTTCTGTTTCAAAAAAACCTAATGATTCTACGGTGGCGCCCGACCTAAAAGGTGGTGGATGATGATTCTTCACCACCAGGATTTGGCGATTATGTCGCCTAATCCCCAGTCGTCCTTTAAGGGGGAGTTTATAAGACATTTTTTCATTCATTTAACTTAGTTACTGAAATTATTCTAATTTAATTAATCGATTCTTAGAGGCAAGTTCAAAATGACATCAAAAATTGCAAATTTTGAAATTAAATACCTCTTTTTGTAGTACAGGGTTCGAGCTTCTTGTATTAATCTTTTCATAACTATTATAACACTTTCCCAAATATAAGTATGGGAAGTGTGAGGCCACATTAAAAATTTAGTTATTTATCCAATTTTTTCTTAAATTTTATATTCTCAAAATGAATATTTTCGTTATTGAAAACACTTTTATAACTAAGTATATGACTGCTCGGAAGATGCACAACTAGATGTTATAGCATTCCCGGCCTTCATTGTTCAAAAGACTTGTACAATGAGGTAAAAAGTTGAATTATTAAATTTCTCACATAGTTTGCTGTTAATATGTAGTGCCTTGTCAAATTCCCAGCAGATATCGAACTATTAATATAGTTTGCTGAATAAGAAAAAAAAAATCCAAATGCAGACGATACTTAGTGTGATGCATTTTCATGTAAAAAAATATATGATAAGAAACATCGTCTGTCAGAAGATCTTAACAAAATTTTTGTGTGATCGAATTATTACGCGAGTTACTGGTTAACACTTTTTGAATAAATTATTTTATTATACGAAACATCTTGATGATATTGGTTTTGCAACAAGAAAGGCCTAAAGTTAAGAAAAAAATAATGCGTGAGAATAAAAGTTGAAGTTATGTTTCAATATTTAGCACAAGATCTGTGCAAACAAATTTCAACAATAGGAGTGTCCGAAAATCAAATCAGCCCCTGTATAAAACAGTTTTGCCTTCAGCAAGTTCGAAAATAAGTTAGAAATAGTAAACATTATATTTGGTATGAAAAAATATTTATTGTTTGGTTTATTTTGGTTTTAAGATAGACCTTTTTAATTTTAAAACAGCATAATTATACCGTCTTTTTTTCAGTAGAGAAAGAATTCATTTTGGCATTTTAATGCAATAACTTCTTGTCATACCTTTTCGAAACAATTTCCCATATATTAAATAGTGCTGTCTTTTTAAGTCCTTTGGTACAGGGTTTCGCAAAGTTTATCGATCTGTGCGTTTATGTGTCATTCAGTCATTCTCTGTTTTATTCTTCTATAGTTTAAGATTTTGGATCCATAATAGAAAGCACTGTCATCTGAAATAATCTAACGTTATCTAAACAGACCTCACAGTGGCGGCCGAACTAAAATATGGTAAGCGATAATTTATTATCTCCAGGATTTGACACCTACAACCAGTCTTCCTCAGTTGCCATTAAGTGAAAGAAAATATAACGTATTTTATTCCTTCTTAAGCACGTCCTCGCGGCGTAATAAGAAGCACGTTCGGCTAGAAATCGGGAGGTCCAAAGATGGAACCCCGAATAGGGCATTGCACATTTTTCTTTTCTCCTGGTTAGACAAACCTATGATTCGATAGCAGAGATCATCAAACGCAACCATCCGCGCAACCTTCCGTGTTCCGTGTGTCAAATATAAAAATTTAAAAAGAAAATTATAAAACACTTACACTATTTGAGTAGCGTTTGTTCACTAAAAGATATAGATACTTTTCATTGCAGATTAATTATAGAATTTACCATGTGGGCATCATATGTTAAAGAGAATGATGGGTAATGCATACCGAAACTAAATAGATTTTAATGCAAAATGAATTCAGTTTAAAGACACTGTTAAAAATTTTAATAATGGGGCATCTTTTTCAATTGAAGAAAATTGCAAAAGAACAATTTTCGGAAGAAAACACTAGTTATGACTGGATAAAAAATGCATTCGAGTACTACTACAAATCAGAATGCTCGCCAGTGAAGGAGAGAGAATAACTTATCGACAAATCAGCAGATTTGAGGTTAATATCCAAACTTAAATAAGAGAAGCTCCAAAAGGTTTAGTTACAGGTTCATGCAGATTACCTAGAAACTTCTTAAACAGCCAAAAACATTCTATTGCCATTCACAAAAAGGTACAGGATGGTTGTAATTAAAGTGACCCTATTAAGACTACTCTAGAACCCATTCTACTTATTAAATTTTGATGAAACTTGGTATACGTTATATGGACCATGAGAAAACAATTTCTGCAAAACAAAAATAGTTCACGTTTTGACCACCAGATGGAACTGGAGCCTAAAGAAGGACAAAAACATCTGTCAGAATTATTACAATTTAATTCAATTACATAGTGGACTCTATTGACATCAATTACGTGTTGAAAGCGCATTATAGCTTGCTCAATGATAGACCTAATAAACTCTCCATGGATTTCAGCGACGTGGAGTGTAATGCTGGCTTCCAACTCAGGTAAGGTCGTAATTCCGCATTCATAAACATGATCGTTTAGAAATCCTCGCAGCAAAAAATCACAGGGATTTAAGTCGGAGGAACGAGAAGTCTAGGCATCCGGAAACTCTGGATATTACACGTTTCTCTCCAAAGTTAGCACGAAGCAGTTCCTTGACATGGCGCCCAATGTAGAGAGTTGCTCCAACTTGCATGATAACAATGGGCTGCAATCTTTGCCGTTCCTCCGGAGCAGAAATGACTTACTGTCGAAGGAGTTTGCTGTACTCTGCGCTCATGACAGAACACGTTTTAGAACCTTGAGAAGTGACAGTTTCAAAGGAAAACGGTCTGAGGATAAAATCAGCAGTAATCCACACACCTCGCACTCGTACTCAGAATGCAGTGGTTGTTCGTGTAGGACTTAGAAGGTGAAGTATCCTTTCTGTGGCAATTTTGATTATCCGCGTATCCATCTGAAGAAAAGTGCGTCTCATCTAAAAATAGAATTCCAAGGTCAGGCGTCATCAACATGTATTCTCGCCAAAAATCGGCAAGCAGATTCAAAGCGTGCTTGTGGTCTTGAGGTTGCAGCTTTTGCACCATATGGATCTTATGCGAATACAATTTTAAAATGGATCATAATATCGTTTGCATAAAGTGCCTATAACATATTGATTCACTTTAAATATTATTTTATGATAAATACTTCTAAGTGTGGGATGGAGTTCCTTGAAAAACCTCCTACAGTTCTAAGGGTTCCGTGAATCGATAAAGTGTAAGAACACAGCCCTGCGATGTCACAGAAGAAATATCTATTCAGTTATATGGCCAGTAATTCATTTCTCGTTCTGCGGAACAGAATTTAAAACACAATACCAAAAATCATATAGGGAAAATGCTTGGTTTCTAATTGGCTTTTAAAGAACTACTAGAAGTTAAATATTTGCAGAATAATGGCATGATCTCATTTTAATGACTCGGAAATACCTTGAGCTTTCGAAATTCGAGAAATTTCGAAATAAATTCTATTCTTTGTTTATAACTTCAACGAAGAAAGCCTCCAATACTCTTTCTTGCTTAAAATCACTCAAATTTAAAGAATTTTAATGCAAACTTAAATTAAAATTAAATAATTGACTAAGGTACGTTTGGTCATTACATCAACGAACTTTTAAATATAAGACGCTGAAAACTTTGAGAAGTATAATTCAAAGTCCGATTCTGTTGAAATTTGTTTAGCTTTAATATTTATTCAAGGTTTTATTTATTCTAGTAACCGATTAGTAAGTTTGTAATACAAATATTAATATAAAAGCAATTAAGTAATCGAAATTTAGAACGGTTCTATTTAAATAAGAACCGGCAGCAAAAAATTTAATTTTAATGATAGGTCATTAAATACAATGCATTAGCAAAAAACCTCAGGATTCGTAATAAAAGCAAGTAGTGCAAAAGTTTTAAATTAAAAGCGAAAACGGGAAACTATTGGTATGTGTTTACCTTTCGTTTGGCTAATTACGCAAAGCACTTCAAACTACTTTCATTTAAATATATATCTTAATTGAAGAGGGTTCAAATTTTACAGCAACTTTGAAATGAGTCAAAATGTATTTCAGAAAATTGTAGCCAAATTATTTCACAATGCTTGTTTCCAGTAATTTCACTTCATAAGATTTTCATTGCACTTTAATTTCTCATACTTTAAATTTTATTTAAAACCTTTTTCCTCAGTTTAGAATTTAATTTAGAATTATCATTGATTTAATATAAGAAAATAGAAAATAGTGCGTTTTAATGATGTTTTCTATTACATTATAGTCGTTTTTACATCTCGGCAACATATATAGATAGGTAAGGAGTGTAATGTTTTCAGGTCCATATCCTATTGCATGCAGATGTGTGAATATATTTTCGTCCACAATAACTGTTGTACCCAAACTGCCTAAAATTTATATTTCCCGTATTTAAGCTTTCTAGCTTTCTGCATTCATATAAGGAACTGATTAGATTTTTCGATAAAGCTTTGGACAACCAGAAATGTTAAGTGAAACCCCTAACAGCCCTTAACTAGAAGTGGTATTTTACTTGAGGGCCATTACAATTTTTAATGGGCAATCTTTTGACTACTCAATGGTTTTAATGACTGGAAAACTGTTGTGATATTTTACTGGAGTCCCACAGCAGTTTTGCAGCAATCAGCATAGCATATAGTGGCATGTATAAACAAAACTATATTATTGCAGCTGAACAAGAATTATTTACTGATACCAAAATACCGCGAAGGAATATATATTACAAACATTAATTATAAACACACGTATGTACACTACAAATATGCAGAGTACTCTTATTAAAAACCAATTAAACTATATGTTATTCAGTTGCCCAATAAAATGTAATTTTTTATACGAAAAATATGATTTTGACACCACAAGACCTCCCTGTATGATGTCCTTATTAAATTATACACATTTTTTGCTGCACTTCATTTAAACTTATGTTCTCGAATTATTATAATTTAATTAACCGATATCTCGAAGCAACTTGAAAATGATTTTTAAAAGTGCAAATTTTGAAATTAAATATCTCAGTCAATTTTTGTTGCTCAGGAGTCGAACTTCTTGTATTTGTGTTCTTTCAGAAAAGTACAAACTTTCCCAAAGAAAACTATAGGAATCGGGAGACTACATTTAAAGTTAGATTTCGTTATTTGTCCAAAGTTATCTTTGTATTTTCATCATTTAAAACACTTCTGTGACTGGAAGTATTATGTCTGAGGAAAGGTTACGAAAATAAAGTCCAGATAAGAAATTTTCAACCATGTAAAGGGG
>KK120096.1:302010-395743 GCA_000611955.2 Stegodyphus mimosarum | reverse complement strand
GTTTTTTTGCCTTCCTCGCGTTTTAATACTAAGGTTACTGGGGATGCATAAGGACTACAACTTTCTTTAATAATTCCGTTTTTTAATAATTGATCAATTTGCCGTCTAATTTCTTCTTCTTCCTTAGGGGAAGTTCGATAAGGTCTTAAAGTAACAGGCAAATCAGAAGTCAAGTTAATTCGCTGTGGTTCAATGTTAATTTTACCTACATCATATTTATTTTTGGAAAACACATTCTTATATTTATTTAACAATTTAAGTAATTCAGGGTTTTCTTCCTCCATACTCCCTGAATCTATTGTTACTTCACTAGTTTGTTTTTTCACATCATTTCCAGATAGTGAAAAACGCGACAACAGCTACAAAATATCTTAATTATTGCTTAATTTGTTTGAAGAACTCGCATCCAGAACTCGAGTTACAATAATGTTAATCTTAAATAAACACTCTCACTATGACACAATCAATAATAATAATATCAATACATAAAATTGTAAATAATATACCTTAATATATTGACATTTATAGAAAATACAGAAAAATAACATCATGCATGCAGTATTAGGAAAACATTTCTCGAGAACAGTTTCAATTCTGGATCCAGGTCTTCAGAGATTGCTGCAAAAATATTAGAGCACTTCATACTTTACAAATATTTCATTTCCAGTTCGCCGTGGCTTTATCAATAAAAATTTTATTTTGAGGTGAGGTATTCCTCTATTATATTCTTCATATCATTGACAATTGCAATATTGACTATATGCAACTTATTTGACTAATTTTTTTTAACATAGTTCCTTTTGAGTTTTAATTTGTTTACATTATTTCCTTTGACTTTTTTTTTTTTAAAGTATTTCATTTTGACTACTTATTCATACAAAACACTTATTTTGATAATTATCACTCTCATTTTACACAATAATTTTACTCGTACTTTACATTTTACTATCGACAATGACAATTATGTCATATACTGCATTGTCGTTCAACACAACTTTCAACTTCAATAGTATTTTAAAATTACCATTAATGTCGTTGGCAAAAATTGACACATAAATACAAAATAAAATACAAAGATACAAAACAACACACCAAAAATTTACAACACAGAAAATTAGACATTAAATAATTAGAGGTGCTCTAATTACCTTTAGTAGCAACTCCAGTTGAAACGTTTACCAAAAGGAAGGTGCGTCTACCTATTGGTGATGTAGTTTAAAATTTTCTGGGTCTTGGTAGTGTCGTAGTCTAGAAACATGGACAATCTCAGTAGGTTTCTTTGTGTGGTAATTCTTTTTATCAATTTCATAATTAACCTCAGATAATTTTTTGACAATTTGGTATGGTCCGGAATAGGGCGCTGTCAATTTACGTGTATTCGGAAATTCAAATTCATCAAATAAAACTAGATCACCAGGTTGAAAATCTACATCTGCAAATTTTGTGTCATAACGACTTTTATTCCTTTTATGATATTCAATGGTTCTCTCTTTAGCTAATTTTCTCGCTATGTCAACTGGAGGGTAAGTATTTTGATCTAGGGGAGAATCGAAAGGAAGTTTTCCGAGTAAAAGATACGCAGGGCTGAATTTAGTTACCGAATGAGGGGAATTATTATATTCACTAATAACTTGATCTAAAATTTTCGTCCATGGAATTTTCGATGATGTAGAGTTTACTTTACATCTTAAACGGGTTACTAGGGTTTGGTTCACGCGCTCTACTTTACCATTTGTCTGGGGGTGATGGGCAGTAGTTAGAAGTTGTTTTACATTATAATTTCTAAGAAATTTTTTGAATCTATTGCAGGTGAACGCGGCATTGCGGTCACTAAGGATTTTTTCGGGGACTTGAATTTGGAAAATTTGTTTCAAAATATTAGTATAAGTTTCTGTAGTTGCACTTTTAGATGGAAACGCCCAGACATATCTTGTGGCATGATCGATCACAAGATGTAAATATTTTTTTGTAGAATTATAATAATTAAAACCGCCGACTGTATCAATAGAAAGACATTCAAAAGGTTTATCAGTTGGGGGTACTTCTTGCATAAGTCCAAATTTTTTGGTTTTCTTCTTTTTATTAATTTGACAAACATGGCAGTGTTTCACGAAATTTCCAATATCTTTACTAATGTAGGGCCAATAATATTGTGGGGTGATTAAATTTAACATAGCATGAATACCTGGGTGTCCGAAGTTCTCATGAGTCTGCGTTAACAATTTTAATCTTAAGGATTTTGGTACCACAATTTTATATCCTTTTTTCTTCTTAATTACCATCAAATCATTTAGTTCTACATATTTTTTGCCACACACATTGTCACTCTTTTGCTGTTGTATAATTTCATCACGATTAAGTAAATACACAGAATGTTGGAGCTGGTGAGAAACAGGTTGTCTAGAAAGCATATCAGCTTCAACGTTTGTAGAGCCTTTTTGATATTTAACTTCGTAATCAAACATACTGAGTCGGAGTGACCAACGGAATAATCTGCCTCTTAAATTTTTGACATTTTTGAGCCAAACAAGGGCTGCATGATCGGTATGGATTGTAAATTTTTGACCGTGAAGATAGTAATAAAATTTATCTAAAGCATCAATAATAGCTAAACATTCAAGTTCCGTAATTGCATAATTTTTTTCGTAATCTCTTAAAGCTCTAGAATGGTAGGAAACTGGGTGTAGTACATTATTTTCATCTGGTTGTTTCAAAACAGCTCCCACAGCAATCTGTGAAGCATCAACGAAAACATGACAGGGTTTATTTGGATCATACAATTGTAAGACTGGTTTTGAAATAAGAATATTTTTCAGTTCGTCAAAAGCATTTTGACATTGATCATTCCAATGCCATGGTACATCTTTTTTCAATAATTTATTTAAAGGAGATCTTAATTTAGCATAATTAGGTATAAATCTATGATAAACATTTACACTACCTAACACTCTTTGTAGTTCTTTTACATTACTTGGGTATTTCAAATTTTTAATACTTTCAATATTTTGGTTATCTGGGGTAACTTTACCCTTTCTGATTTCATAACCTAGAAAATTGATTTTATCTTTGGCAAAGACACATTTACTTTGATTCAATTTAATACCTTCTTGAATAAATATTTCAAATAACTCACTCAAATGCTTTAGATGTTGTTCTTTGGAAGATGAGTAAACAATTATATCATCAAAATAACTACAAGCAAACTGGACTTTATTTTTAGTGAGGATGCGTTTAATAACTCTGTTAAAGATAGCAGGTGCATTTTTGAAGCCAAAAGGGAGTCTTAGCCATTCATACAGTCCAAAATTTGTAATAAAAGCCAATTTTTCTGTGTCATCAGGGTGAATGGGAATGTGCCAAAACCCTGATCTTAGATCTATTGTAGAAAAAACATTTGCATTACTTAATTTGTCTAATAAAAAGTCTATCCGGGGCAGGGGATGAGCATCAGTCTTTGCCAAAGCATTCAGCTTTCGATAATCAATACACATTCTGGTTTTTTTGCCTTCCTCGCGTTTTAATACTAAGGTTACTGGGGATGCATAAGGACTACAACTTTCTTTAATAATTCCGTTTTTTAATAATTGATCAATTTGCTGTCTAATTTCTTCTTCTTCCTTAGGGGAAGTTCGATAAGGTCTTAAAGTAACAGGCAAATCAGAAGTCAAGTTAATTCGCTGTGGTTCAATGTTAATTTTACCCACATCATATTTATTTTTGGAAAATACATTCTTATATTTATTTAACAATTTAATTAATTCAGGGTTTTCTTCCTCCATACTCTCTGAATCTATTGTTACTTCACTAGTTTGTTTTTTCACATCATTTTTTTGAATTTTTAGTTTTACATTACTTTTATTATTTACATTAACTTTTGTTACCTTAGACATCTTATCATCATTACACTTATTACCTTCATTAACTACTATACGTTTAGACATATTATTTTCATTAGATATATTATTTTCATTTTCATTAACACTTATTACCTTAGAGATATTACTTCTAGGTTTTGTCTTAACTGATGGCATTACATTACTGTTTTTTTCAAGTACTTGATCAAGTTGTACATGCAAAGAAACTCTATTATTTACATTCACAGAGTTTGAAATGTTTTCATTTCTTTGAGTTACCACTAAATTACTACAATCAATTTTTAATTCAAATAATTTACATTCATTTAAACCCAAAAGAACATAATCTAAATTAGTATCTAACACAAATAAGTTAATTAGTTTAATAATATTTCCAATTTTCATCTGTAATTTACATATTTTATCAATAGAAAAATTTCCTTTAGTTTGCCTAATTTTAATGCCTTTTACCCTTTGAATTTTTAACTGTAAATTTTTTGCAGATTTTTCTGAGATGACAGACAATGTCGCGCCAGTGTCCACGACACAGTCGACTGATCTGCCATGGGATAAAAATCCCTTAATTCTTAATTGCCATTCTCCCGAAGAATCGGGCCCCGAATTTTTGTTTTCCACATTAGAATTAGTTTCAGTTTCGTTGTTCTCATTTCGGAATGGGCAGATTTGAGCCCAGTGATAACAATTTGGTATCCCTTTTTTGGTACATATTCTACAAGGTGATGGGGCTAAACCGTCAAATTTACTATTAGTATGGTGACTTACAAATTTCTTTCCGTTGTTGTTATTGCTGTTAGATTTATTTCCAATTTGTTGAAAACTATTAGGTTTGTAATTAGATGCATTGGGTCTATTATGCACAAACTGACGATTATTATTTCGAAAATTAACTGGTCTGAATTGTTGACTATTCCTATCTCTGTTATAATTTTGTGAATTTTCATCTTTAAATTCATGAATTTGTCGAAGTTTGTGGGCTTGTTCTAGCCAAGTTATCGGATCAGCGGGACTTTGAACAATCATCAAAGACTTTAAGTTCGTTGGCAAACCATCTGTCAAACCTTCTAAAATCATTGATTTATCCAAATTAAGCCGCTTACCGACTTCCATTTTCTTTCGAAAATAATTTGTGATATCATCTCTGGCGTTGTACTTTAAATTAGCGAAGTCGCCAAAAGTAGTTAAGGTGGGATCGATAAAATTTTCTTTTAATATTTGTTCAAATTCTGAGTAATTTTTTAGCTCATGGCAATTTTTAATATAGAGCCAGAGGGCTTTTCCCTTAATGTAACGAGAAATATTTTTAAGTTTCCAATCTTCGTCCTTATTTTGGCAGACTTTGTTAAAATAAACTAACCAAGAACTTATGTCACTGTCCTTAGAATCTTCAAATGGAATAATATTTAGATCTATTGTATCTTGATTTACGTTTAGTGAATCGTCAAGATTAACGGGTTCCTGATTTGTCGACATTGCAACTGAAAACTTTAAAATTTTCTTGAGAACAAAAATGTGTACTTTTCACAAAATATTTTTACAATAGTTTAAAACATAATTAATTTTTTAAACCCAAAAACTCTTCAGAGTATTATCAACACTTCATAGAATAATAGACTTAAATAAAAATTTTGTATTCTCAAATTTTATGATTATCACTACACAATTCAGGATAATATCAAATCTTACTTAGAATATTATTAACTAGAATAAGACTCTTAAATTTTAAATAAACTCATAGTTACTTTAACATAATATATTTAAACCAAAATTTGTCGTAGCATCTTACTTCACTCACTGAAAAAAATTAATTTCTTAAAATCTGTTCTTACTTGGCCGTTGAGCTGGTCTCTATTTAATCCATTGTCGGTAAGTTACCTAATAATTTAAGCTTTGATGCATTTCTTTAATCACTTCTATTGGAATTAATTTCCTCATCGGCACTCTTCTTAAATATCAGCGTGGAATTAATTATGCAAAAGAAAAATTTCCGCAAAACGTAATTCTTCTAAAAGCACATACACAGATCAGAGACGGAAGCATAAGTCCTGATGAATTTTACGCAATGGATGGAATGGAATCGCTGAGATATCTGTACAGCCAGGATACTTGTTCGGTCAAAAACCAGGAACATATCATTTTCGATTAACCATCCTGCCGACTATTTGTGATGTGCCATGATGATGTGATGTAGTCGTAGCTCAAAGTAACAAACGATGATAACAAAAAGAATCCATTTATTATTTTTCTTGAAAAACAGCTGTGTTAAAATTTACATCTTCGAAGAACAATTAATAGCTTTTTGAATTGACGTTTATTCCATCATTACATTAATGAAAAAGACCGCCCGATGTTCCTTTGCGAGTTCTTTTATACCTACTGGAAAGGCGGAGCTTCCAAGAAATGACGTCAGCCAATCCAGTTCCTTTAAATATTTCCAGAACATTCTATAACTGTACGTGTAGGAAAAAGCGGGAAAAACAATTTGACTACGGGGCTGTGGATTTAATCCCACGTACTTTCGAATAAGAGATCGCCGCCATTAAAAATGAAAAGAATATGCATTTAGAATTGTGATTGAGGAATAAACAAAAATAAAAGACGAAAATTAATTTAGGGTTTTATATGTACTTTTGACTATGGAATTTTATTATTACATATATATATATATATATATTACTGATACACATGTAATATTTTTGGGAAAGCGTCGAAGGAGGAATCAGCTTGCGAGCTTCGTAACCGAGGATGGATTTTTTGATGCGCAATTAACACCGGTACTTTTAACAGCTTTCAATAGTCGAGCGGAAAGATGGAAGAAGATGCTGACACGATTCAAGTTCAGTAATTACCATTTTTATTTCTAGACATATCAGAAATCATTTTTCGTAGACAGTATACTTTTTTATCATAAACAATTACAATAATTTCTCATGTACACCGGTTAACAGGGACGATATCCTTTTAGACGAGGAAGCAAAGTGAGGAGCTGTTAGCAAGGTAGAAGCTAGGAAAAGAATGATGACGTAATTAGTTCGGCAGAATATTTATACCAGAGCAGGTGCTATTCTAGAGACAAGCTATGATTGGCTTGTGTTAGTTTTGGTTTGCACTTTTCAAGCAGTGTTACGTAACGTAAAAAGATCTCGAATTCGAGAGAATAGATGAATTTAGGGGGAGATTGCCAAATTTAGAATATTAATTTTGAGATCGCCAATTAGTTTTTAAAGCAGCTATCGTATTTTCCTATATCTTATATACGTATATTACTGATACATTACTGCCGATTTCAGTAGGACAGAGTGGTGCACAACTAGATGTTATTTCCATGTGCAAAAACTCAACTTTCTACGGATAATCGTTTTTGAGTTATGCGAGACACATACGCATGCACAGATGTCACGAAAACACCTATTTTTAATCCATTTTACAAACTGTTTTGGAATAAAGAGTACTGATGTCAAGTAAAAAATTGCTGCAGAGAAGCTTTTTGGAAAGACGTTATTGAAAGAAACAGTCACAAGGTATGGATTAACAGATATTTTCACATTCCTTTATGGTCCAGAAAGATGTTTGTTGCTATCTTTCGTCTTGCTAGTCATCATTGTCTTCCAGAACATATGCATCCAATGAACATTGTCTCAAGCTCAGTTTCTAAATTGCGCAAGCTTCATGAGGAAATGGTTGCATCACATCTGAACGGGTACCTTGCCCTTAATGCTGAATCACTCTGAAAGAAGTATTGGGAGGCGTGACACAAAGTATATTTATAGATTATACTGAGCCGCCCAGACGGTATATTGGTTAGGGGAGCCCACTGCGATACCAAAGCGCCCTGGGTCGAATCCCGGAAAGGCATGGATGTAAGGTGTCTGTCCCTTCATAGAAGGTAAAGGTGACACCTTATTACGTGCCTTCATAATTAAATGACCACTGCTTCCGGCCTTCGTAGTGACAAAAGCCTAAGAATAATTAGTGCCTCCGTTTACACTGTGGATTGTTCATAGTTTTTTTGTTCTCTTTCATATTTACTTGAACTTTCTATAGAAGGGCTTTTCCTAAAATTTCCAGGAGTATTCATTTCTCTTCCTCTATCACAGCTTCAGAGTCCATTAATTGTAGTGAGTTTACGTTCAAAAGGAGGTCTTTTCGAGACACCAGACGTACAGTAGTTCATAAATGAAACGTTAGGGGACTTTTCAAGAATACTTCAAAAAGGTATATATGGAATAGCTGTAGCACTCTCCGTTTTTTAAAGAATGCAGTAATACTTCTCGAAGTATCACTTGCTCCTTTATCTTGACCACTTTTCACTCTGTGAAAATCATTTGGGATAAAGATATGGAACTTTTTCTGTGAATATCGAACTTAAAAAATTTTCTTGATGATACGTAGAGTTGATTTTAACATTTCTACCAGTTCTTTTATTTTTAATTTACCACTTTAAGGGAATCCAAGAAAAATCATAAATTTCTTATAGAAACGGTCTTTGCATTATCGGAATCAGGTTTGTAATTGTTTTTCTAATAATAAATAGACGATTTTCATTGTAGTCATTTAAGTAAACTATGCTTTTGGAAAGTCACAATGTATTTGCATTTATCGCTTGCTAAATATCTTTCATGCAGTGTTCTAAAAATTCTGCGAAAAGCCACATGTTTTGGGAAAAGCTGGTAAACATCGTTATCGTTTTTAGCTTTTTTTAAGTGGTAAATCATGGTTTATTACTTTAATTATCGTTGATACGAGTTTGCAATTAATTTGACGTCGGCGAATTTTCTGTCGATACCGATGATTTAACTTTATTAAGAAACAGCACTTACCTTTTTCGAGCATTCGTTTGGAGACTTGTATCCACGTAGAAGTAATAATTGAAGATGTTTTTAACTTTCAATTAATAATGGGTCTCATTGTGCATTCAGGAATTTTAATACCGTACATTTCACAAGCGTTTTTTGATTTATCCAATGGAAATATTTCTCTTCGCAAAGCGAAGAAACATATCCTTCAATCCACAGCTTATTTACATGCAACATTTTGAAACAAGAGTAAATTCCAGAGTAGCAGACGATATTTATTATTTCATAATAATAGCTGTAGTCAGAAGTTTTTATTTTGGAGCACTTTTTAGTCCAAAGGGATTTAGTCCCGAAGGACTATTACTTTCGTTTTGCGATTTTGCGTCGGAAACACAAAAACGGCGTATCACTTCTCAAATTGTTGCCACTAAATGTTATCGCTCTGCATTAAAGTTTAAAAAATGAAAAATTTGCATAAATGTATGCATGTTTCTCGCATTGTGATAAAACCTAGAGCCATCGAATTTTGAATGACGTAATCCTACTGCGAATATGGGCATCTGGAAGCCCTAATTTTGAATTTGAAATTTGCTTTATTATCGATTTTATGTTTTGTAACATTTCAACGAATTTCTGATTAACAAACTAAATGATTTCAAAGCGAGCAATGGCAACACTGTACGGAAAAAAAACATTTTTATCTCCAGCGCACGAGACTTACGGAAATTCTAAAGATATGTTCATTTTAAAATGATTTTGCGATATTGATTTTGAACTGAATTTTATGGTTTGAGTACGTAGTACATGATATTTAATAAAAAAATGTAGCACACGAAACGTTAAAAAAACGCGCCTTTGGACGTAATTTAAAATCTGAAATCCTTCAGATTTTTTTTTTAATTTAATTCTTTATCGGAATCGGTCTAAAAGTATATAAACAGATTCTGTACTTACAATGGTGTTCTTGTCAGGAAAAATACATTAGGAGCACTTTGTTGCAAACTTCAGTGAGCCGGATACACCGCATCTTATGTGGTATCCCGGCGATAGATTTCCAGACTAGACTAGACAATGGTGTTATAGGATGTTTTATGCAAGTGACATTATTATTTTAATAAATTTCAGGTCATTTGGTTTTCAAATTTCGGTCCTCATTTTAAAATACTAACCTCGTATTTAGCGAAATTTCCTAGAGCGAGAAGCACTCAAAATATACTGAGTAGAATTAAGAATTCACGGAATTTCAGACAATGCAAGTGCAACAAAACTGAGTTCCAGAAATTATTGTATGTTTCACATTAAATTTCAGCTAGCTTTGTCGTTTTAATAAGAATAAGCACCTACTTCAGAACAAACGAATTTCCGTTCTAAGACATTTTTCTCGTTACACTTGATTTAATTTAGTTTTAAGACAAAGATAAATTAACTTAATTTAGAACTCTTCACTGCATTCTGTAGTAGCATTATTAATGGGTAGAGAGATGAAAATTCAGACATTTATAAGTTTTAACTATGGTGGGTGTTATTTGCTTTCGGATACTTGCATTTTTGAAATTAAAGTGCATAGATGCAACTCAGATGCATATATCTTGTACTAAACTTTGAAATATAGATTTCAGTTTTTCATAATATTTTATTTTTTTCTCTGTTTATATCTATATCTGTATTCTCTTGATTGTAATGCAAATATCATCAAAATATTCCTCATGATAAAGTAATTTGCTCAAAAGGTATTGATCAGTAATTAGCATAATAATTCGGACACTCCGAAGTTTTGTTGAAGTGTTTTTGTAAATACTGCTTCTTGTTTAAAATGAAAATGCGTCCCAAGATTCATAATTTTTGCATTTGAAATTTTTACTTGTTTAACAAAATATATTAATATTTCGGTTTTGAAGTGAACAATGGGAAGAAGCTACAAATTAATGACCAGCTCTATTAGAAATTTAAAAATTCATCATGTAAAAATGATAAAAGTATTTAAAATACGTAAAAAATCGTGGATACTTTTAACTCTCTTTGACGTACTAAAAAAAAGGAATGCATTATAACCAAGGAATCGCTGATTTGTTATAACAAAATTCAAACGAGATCCAGTTATTAGTACTGAAAAACGTTCAGAAAATTTATATGTACAAATTGCACTAAAAGGTAACCCTGAAGCTTTTAGAAAAGTCTTCTAGACACATGGATACAATTGGCGATCAGCAAGAAGAAAATTATTCGCAAAAAATAAATAAATAAATAAAAATAAAAATAAAAGCGAAATATGAAAGCTTTCAGATTTTATATTACGCCCAAAGGGCGTTTTTATAACGTTTTGTATATTATCTTTATTTATTAAATATCATATTTTTCATACTTAAACCATGCAGTTCAATCCAACAGCAATATCGCAAAATATTTAAAACAGCATACTTTTAGAACTTCCGATACATTGTCTCGCGCTGGAGTAAAAAATGTTTTTTTAAATTTTGGTATTGTTCTCTTTGAAATCGCTGAGTTTCATAATGAAAAACTCATAAATGCTTTACAAAATCTGAAATAGATAATAAAACAAATTCCATATTTGGGCTTCCAGATGCCCATATTCGGTGGAGGATTACGTTATTCAAAATTTGATGGCTCTAGGTACCGTTGTTTTATCACAATGCGAGAAACATACATACATTTATGTAGATACCTCATCATTTAATTTCTTTAAATGTAATACATGGCTGTAATATTTGGCTGCAACAGTTTGAATTGTGATTCAACACAAAATGCCAAAACGAAATTAATAGCTCTTATGTTCAAATCGCCCCTTTGGACTAAAAAAAATTTAAGTTATGCCTGGAATTTCCGAAATCTATAGTAAGCAAAGTTTTATGATATTGGAACAAAGTTAGGCATGATGGCTGGGAGTATTGCACTGCTTTTGGAATATGAAATTGAGTCTTTATCTAAATTAATATACGTTAGTATAAATACATAAATATTCTTAATGAAAACCTGGAAACATATGGAAGAAAACATCGAATGCAGAATGCAAACAATTTGTATCATGATAACAATCCTAGACATGCAGATGTAAAAATTCAATTGCTGTTATTATACTGATATCCTGAAATTACAAAAACTTCTAAATATATTCCGAGCTTAAATCTTATCGAACATGCAAGGATTAAATTGAAAAAGGAATAAGAAATATAGCATTCCGTTGAAAGTTCTGCTAAAAGCAATTTTTAGATAGAAATGGAACAGATGGAACATTCTTACACCAAGATATTAGTTGAACCCTTGCCAAAGCGCATGAAAAGTGTAATTTCAGATAAACATTGAATCGGTTATTTACGTGACTTTATTACACATAAACTGTTTATTCAAAGTGTCCGAAAATTTACGCGAGTTCGTTTTCAGTTGAATAATTTTTTTATTGACAAATACGCTTTCAATATCTTTTACTTCCTTGTACGAGGTAAAGAAAGTATTGTAATCGCGAAAACTTTCGGGCATCATATTTCATCTTACATATCTATTTCAACCACTCTTGAAACCATTTGAATGATGTTTTAGCATGACATCTGTACCTACGGACGGAATAAAGGACTGTGTTTGCTTAAAAGAATTGTAAATTGGATTTTAAAAGGTTTTAAAAGAGATTTTGTTTTACGTCTGTTTATATGTACATACGCATGTATCTCGCGTAACTCAAGAATGAACAGCCATAGGACGTGGAAATTTTGTATATGGGAGTGCTATAATATGGAGTTGTGCATCTCCCATTTTCATTACAATCGGCTGCACCAATCGTATTTAATATATATATATATAATATCCCACTCTGTGACCTCTCTCGATGAGCTTAGTTTTTTTTTTTTATTTTTATATGTTGGTAAATTGCACATTTTTTGTCTTAAAAGTGATTGAATTATGGGGTTTTTATGTTCCGGTTAAGGTTTGCATGCCTTTAATTAATCTGCATGCAATAGTTGTAGAATTATCAACAATTTAAAAGTTTAAGAAACGAGTTAAGCCTAACGAACCGCCATTTGTTTATATCTGAAACTCAGAACAATAGAGAATTAAGTCAGTTTCTGCACCTTTAATGTCTTTTTGCCGAGTGGGATCAAATAAACTTTTCGTTTTGAGCACCAGAAAAAATCTGCCTTCTTGCTGCCTGGCAGAACTCTTTTGATCGTATCTGGTGTTTTATGTTTTTAATAGTTTACAACTTTTAATTTTTAATGAACATGTTTCGAGTTTTTATGAATTTTTACTTTGCTACGAAGTGAGAACTGAATTAATTGAACGAGAACTATACTAAAATTTGAAGAAATACGTTTGAATGACTGTAGTATCTGGCGACTGTTTGACGATCAACAAGGAGCGCTTGGCGCGTTTTATGTCGCCTCCTAGGAGGTTACTGTAATTTAAGACAGACGAGCGTTGGCCACAGAAGAGCGAGGTGGTAGTGTTTTGTACTTTGTAGGAGCAACGTACCGCTCCGAGTTTTATAGTTTCTTTTTAAATTTCTTTAAATAAACAATGTTTTTCTTTCTTCACATGGATTAGTGTTTTGAAACCACGAAGCCATCACAATGACATGCAGCAAAAAATGCTTATAATTTAATATTCCGTGCAAGGAAGTCATGTGGTGTATACATTAGATTTTTTACTTCAGTAGCGATTTCGCGATTTTCAATATGTGTATATTCTCATAAACCGTAGGAGGAAGTCATGTGCTGTCTATACTGGACTTTTTCAAAATAAATTTTAAAATAGATTTAAAATAGATGTTCAATATTATATATGAAAGAAAAAGAAAGTGATTTTGCTAATATTTAGCTACTGAAATTTGCAATTAAACTAAAAACCAAGTGTCGAGAACCAGCTGTGAACCACTATATATGAAATTACATGTGACTTATCATCTTTCATATTTAAACAAAAGAAACTTGCCTTTTACATAACAATGTTAAATTAATTTTGATTCATCAAAATTACTATGAGTAAATTAATATTACTCAAGCAAATCTATGGCTTTAGTTCTATAATTTTACGAAAATGAATATAATTAAAATGCGTATTTCTGTAAACCTAATTGTGTCATTCGTAGCTTATGTGTGCTTCTTATGATGCATTATGAGAGTTACACTCTTACGTTTCTTTTAGAAGAAGAGAGCTTTATTTTCCATACACATGCATAGTAAAGAAAAATCCTTACTCTAAAATATTAAAGTTCTTTGTGATATTTAGTACCTTTAAGTTAATTAAAATTTGCACAAAAAAGTGCTCTTTAAATTAAAATTTGTTACGTGATAAAAATGTTCTTAAGGAAATTTTTCTTAGCAGAAGAGTTATGAAAGAAGTAAACCGTATAAGTTTACTGGTAAAAAAAAAAAAAAAAAAAAATTTTTAAAAAAAATCTTCGCAAACTTTTTTTTTTTTTTTACAGGCAAAAAAATCAAATTATGCTTTTCTGAAGAAAACAAATTATGTGATACAGGGAAAAAATGTCCAATTTCTGTGCGTCATGATCTTATAGAAAGAGATGATACGAAAAGAATTGATAAACACTGGCGAGATTGGGAGGGGATAAGAATATGAGAACAATTAATACAGTGTTCTGAGAACGTTTTAAATATTTACGTAATTTACTTCTTCCGGATGAATAAATTTCAAGATTCACCCTTTTAGATGCTCTTGTAACATTCTTCATTTTAACCAATTTAAATTTCTATAGGTTCTTAATTCCATAAATATCGCATCATAGCATAAAAAATTCAGTAGCTTTCCTATTCGAGCTCCCGCTAAAATGACCACAAAAAGAAATGAGTAAAATAACTGCCAGTTTTAGTGGAGTGGTAAAAATTAAATAAACTAAAGCTGTAGATCGCACACTTCGTAATTTCCAAAAATTCTATAAGATTAAAATCAATCTTTGTCTTTTTTGTAAGTATATAAAGTGAAATTCAGGCGAAAGATAAATTTTAGTGTAATTCTTTCTTCTAACAATATTTCGAGTGGTTAATATAATCTAAGTTGGCAACAGATCTCATTCTGAGTGGTATAATAATACACTACATACATACCCATACATCATCTAAAATTACTTAAAACTTCAGTCGCGTATTTGAGAGGCCGGGTCATTCTTCCCAATCGACCTTCCGCACGATCCCTTAGTCACGTGACATAGTATCACTCAGTAGTCGTAGCGATGTTTTAAACAAAATTGGAGGATTTTTTTTTCTAATGGGTTTCAAGCACGCAAAACTCTTACGATTAACGATTCGAAAGAAATGCCAAGTGATCCTAAGTAATCGTTAGAAAATGGGTGCATTCGTACTTTCTTTCCCCATTTTTGTCCACCTCCCAGGAATTCCGAGGTAAGAAAAGCGGACGGACTGTACGAAGACTTGCATATGTGGGGAGGGGAAGGGGAGAATTTTAAAATATTTTCTTAGGTATCATCGACTTTTCATGAGGCAGGAAATTTCATTTTAAATCAACGAAATACTCAAGTACTATAGAAATATCAATTACCCAATTTCGTCGCGCATTTCCTCTTCTTTTTTTTGCTAATTTTATCGTTCGAAAATCGAGTGGGGAAAATTATGCGAGCCACTTAATTTCCGAAGGGCGCGGTTAAAGTGATAGCACAACAAATGAAAAATATGAAAGTATGGTAAGCATATATTCTACTGTCTTTTCTTTAAATGAAACGAAAATGAAAAACATATAAAAAATGAACAAGCTTTATTTGGGTATGGGGAACAGAAACATTTGAATTCGAATAATTGGAATTAAATATAACTGGAGTTCAGATGACTGAAATCTTCTGCATAAAAGTTACATAGCTGAGAAACTAAATCTTTGATAAGCTTTTAAAAATAGACATATGACCACAACATAAAGAAAATGATCTTTCGATATGTTTTAAAGAAATGCTTAAAAACTATTTCGTTTTACTTGCCTCCTCCTGTCATATCAATGTAGCTTTTTCTATAACAAGTTTTTAATGAAAAACAAATATATTACATCATTGGAAATCTGTAATATAGAAAAAAAGTGATACCTTTGAAGAATGTATTGAATTGATTCACCCTGCAGATAAATTTGGTCTAAATTATGATCGATTATTATATACTGTAAATGAATATATTTATACTGATGGTTCGGGCCTAGGAGGAAATGATGGTTGCTCATTTGTAGCGTATTATTATGGAACTGAGATTGACCACAAAAAAATCTTATTAAATTTCACGAGAACAGTGTACCAGGCTGAATTATATGCAATACTAGAGGCTTTAACCTGGTTCGAAAATAAATTATCTGATGGACAATTTTCTGAGGCTCTATCGGCTTTATAATCACTTTCTGGGCTCGGGTTTGATAATAAACGTATTGTGAATATTACAGTGAAATATAGAAATCTACGTACAAAATGCAATATTAAGAAACACTGCATTAAGGCACATGTAGATTTCCATGGTAATCAGAGGGCTGACGCACTGGCAGAAGAAGCCACGCTCGACAACTATAAAGAAATTAAACTGCAGGGCTCTAGAAGAGTATTGGAATTTTATGCAATAGTATATATGAAAAATGGAAAAACAATTGGGAATCCTCGGAGAAAAAGAAAAATTAAATGGGTGCTATACGAATTTATAAAGGAAGAAAGTGCTACACTGTTATGGATTTGATTAAGGTTTTGACGGGACATGAATGTTCTCCCGTGTACTTGAATAGATTTGACTTGCAGTCTCTGTCAGCTATAAAGAGGTGATAATGTTCACTTCGCTGAAACCTGTGGCCTGACTGCTAGTACTAAAGATAAAAGGAAAATCGAATTTCCAAGAGATCTTAAGAACTATAGTAAAATGCTGCTTTATTAAAGGGAAATAATGAATATTATCAACGCAAAGAGATACTTGGCTGGAGTAGATGTGTGAATGATGTGTATCTGTTTTCTTTTCTTTTTTTATGTGTCGTTTTATTATATGTTCAACTGTTTTGTTTTCCAGTTCGTTTTTGTTTTCTCGGGCTGTCTCTAAAAGCTTTGTGGCTGAATCATCGGCCGGGGGAGCTGGGGGCTTCGCCTTTGTAGTAACAATTGTAACCTTACATACTCCCCCTTGGGCGACTGGGGATTAGGGGATCCAATTGCCAAGTCCTGGCGGTGAGGAATTATTTTCCACCACCTTTCAGTTGGTCGCAACTGTAGAGTCATTAGGATTTTTGGTGCAGCATGAGACAGGAAAAATGGACAATGCCCTGGGCCGGGACTCGACCCTGGACCTCTCGAATACAACCTGAATGTACTACAGTTACACCACGGAGGCATGAGGAAAGGAGGAAAAAATACCTTATAAAACACATATCTTAAAGCAGTCATCTAAAACTCAAATAGTATGCGGACCGCATGTTCGATCTGAAAACAAATGGCTTACCAGGATTTTTTTAAATATTAAAACTAAGTTAGTTTTAAATTTCGATTACTATGTATTTATTGAAACGTGACATAAATAATAATCATAACATGTTGCTATTGTTGTCACTTATCTCACGTAATTGACAATAACATCAGAGCAAGCTCACAAAATTCTTCTTGGCAAACAGTGCAATATTGCGCGTGTCGTTCACAAGAACCTTGAGCACTATACAGGTAACAGTACGACTTTGCTCAGTTCCACCCGTAGTGTTAATGGAAAGCACCCTGGCGGATGCGTCCAAGTGTCTCCTACCCCTCTTCGTCTACCATAAACCTCTTAAAAGGACTTTCGGTTCGCAGCATTTTTAGAGTACTCTCATGCCGCACAGACACTGTACATTTACAAACATCCATGCCTTCTCCGAGATTCGAATCCGGATCCTTCGGTACGGCAGTCAGCGTCGTTAACTACTGTCTCGGTTGGGTGGCATAATCAGCATACAATATCATGAAAGGAAAAAACGAAAATTTATATTTATTTTCTGTCTGAAGTTTAATGTTTGGTACCCGCAAGAGATATTTGTTGGTTACACCTTTTTATTCAAATAAACTAACAGCTAAATATTAAATCCTAAGATAGACAATTTTTTCATAATAAATAATTCTAATTCATAATAAATCATTTCATAACAAATAATATATAATAAATAACTCTAATATGTTTAATTACTCGGTAAATAATTTACTTTAGTTTAAGCTGAAAACAAACAAATTATGAAACTTTTCTATATTTTAAGAGAAATAAACAAATTATGAAAATGTCCTGAGAGAAACCTTACTAAGCGGGAAAAATTTGACAATAAATTATAGCAACTTAATTTCTTTCTCTTATTTATGAAACTTTTGATCGGCGTAAGAACAAAAATACTTATGTTTGTATGTAAATAATTATAAACTTCTTTATTTCTTATTGTAGTTTGACGCTTGATGGAATTTAGATTACGATAACGTTTGTAGTCTTGGAGAGAAATTAATGGAAATTATCACGGATTGTAAATGCTCTTCTGCGAGTCGGATTCTTTCTTTTCTTATCAGCTTTAAAATGTGAGAAAAAAAAGTTGTTCACATATAAATATACTCCGAAATAAAACGATTATTCTACGTGCTAACATTCGTAACTAAGCTTATTTATTTTTTTACTAGTACGAATAAACGTTAACGAAATCTGTATCTTCAAATCCTTGTATAAGATTTGTATCACTTTGTAAACCAATCAGCACAATTTATAGATTTTCTGGCGCCTTTTTCCTATTAATTTTAAATGAAAACGAAAATAATATAAACGCAAACTTCAAATAGCTAAAATCTTGACATTTTTGCAATATCGTATTTGCGATAAATATATATTTGAAGTATCTTTGCGGGTGGCATAAAACTGCGTCGAGGAACTAGCAGTCCCCAGGACGTCAGTCTAAGATCACTGCATTGAAGTGAAAACATCCATGGACCAGGAACCAAGAAAGATTTAAAATACTGACCGGGTCCATGGTATGAATTCTGCAGAGCATAGTTATCGGAGGGCATTGATCTAAGTACAATAAGTAAATAAAAACGGGACGACCAAAAATGATTTGACAACCAATGATGAAAGAGGTCCGATAGTTGGGCAGGGTTGGACGAAAACATGTTGGGCAAGCAAGCATGAAAACGAAGATGGAAGACTTCATTCCCTACAAGAAAGATAGGGGAAAGACGAAGATTATGACTATATTTCATGAACTAAAGATGAATATGTTTGTAATGGGCTGTCACATCACACATCGATTTGTATTATTTATATACGCAGATGGATAGCTAAAATCTTCAAAATATTAGTTATTGGATACTTTTTTCAAAAGTAACAAACATTTTTATTAAACCAAAATAAACACAAAAATCTACTAATCTAAGCATTTTAATACACTAGCCGCTTGCGTAGCCAGTAGCTTAAAATCCTCTCTGTTGTTAAATAATGAAGATTATATATATATTGTTGCGTGCGTACGGTTTCGTAATAAATTGAATGAATGCACAAGTCGATAAAAGTTAATAAAATTTATTCTTATTTTAAGAAATAAAACATAATACTGAAATTTCCTCAGAGATTTTCGTACAATATCTAACAGTAGTTATATTTTACACTACTAAAACGTTAAACAGAACTCAATTCAAAACACAGAGAAAGATAATCCGATCACACCGCGAATTCGCTACAATCAACAACTAAACAACTCATAAACACGCTGAATTGAGATGTTTTCCTCCGACTTTTATAAGCTTTTTAATCATGCAAAAAAAAAACATTCTGGTATTTTCTCGATAGCAAAAGATCAAAATTACTAGATATCTATTTATTAAATGGGCGTGCTCCTGTAGGTTTACGTTTTCTCCATAGCTTTCACTTAAAACTCGTCACGCGCTGCATTACAAGGGGAAATAAAGCAATTTTAATTAGAATTCTACTAAAAATAGAAAATTAAATACAAAATCTGTAACAATGTGTATATATAAGCTAAAAATTTATAAACCAGGTTTATAATTTAATTCCGTAATAGCCTCTTAATTCCTCATTTTTAATTTGGGTAAACTTTTCTGGACTGCTTCATTTCTAGATCAATCAATGCCACATGGCTTGTTTAACTCTGATGATGCAGCTAATTCGGAACTTGGGCTCAAAATTTCGAGAACTGAAATTTTCTGTTAACAAGCAACCTAAACCAAAACCTTCTCCTGGTGAGCCTCCATATTGGTTTAGTTGCGCACTTTTGCTTCTATCTCTGATACTGCTAGGACGCAGCTTCTCTGCTCTCTTCCTATTGCAGTAGTATCAGAAATGTAGATATCCTGGAAATAGGTACGACTAGAATGCCAAGTGAATTGCGGCCATAAATGTCAATTGAAATAAAAATTAAATTTGATCTTTCTCGTCTGCTAATTTTGCTGTTAGTTATGGATTCAACATTCTACGTCACACGCCGTTAATATTTGCTACGTCTTTACATCGTATGTACTTTCCTTTGAATTGTGGTACCTACAGTCACCAACGTTTGAACGCACGTAGTACTTCACAAAAAATGAGCATCTCGAAGCCGAAAATTTCGGATTTAAAACATTTTAATTTCATATTTTACGCTAATTTAATGAAACTTTGATTGAATATTCAACGATCTGAAAGCTTTATTGCCAATCTGCACAGCGTATGATATTTAAGTTTCAAACTTAATCAGAAATATCAGTGGATCACGTATTTTCGTCATTTTAAACACTTCTCGAATTGGAAGTGTATGTATATGACAAATGATTACGGAAAAAAGCTGGGTAAAGAGCTTTAAGCTCGGTAATAGGGGTGGCTGTATATATATATAGTTTATATACTTTTCATACTGCGTATTCAAATAACAAAGAGAGATGCACAACTATATATTATACCAATTCACGTGTAAAATTGCAACGTTCCATAGCTAATTATTTTTGAGTTGTGTAAGATGCATATGTTACGCAAAAAAATAGTTAAAATGAATTCGTAGAACTGCCAAAATGGATATTTTCGCTAAAATCTGTTATTCGAAGTTTTTCACAATTAGAATACTTCCTTTGCTTCGTACAAGGAAGTAAAAAAGACTGATGTGTTAGCCACATGACTCCCTTGAGCAGCCTATTATATTATACACACATTGTTGCTGCACTTCGTTTAAACTTATTTGCTCGAATTTCATTAGAGATATATTTCTTATTCAATCAAGTCACTTTTCATTTGCCGGGGAGAGAAAAATATATAAAAACTCAAAAGAGTTTCTTAAAAATTGTAAAATACTCATCAATCTTACACACTAATTACGGTTAACAAATGTTTACAATTAAAATTGGAGTTTGTACAAGAAAACATGAATTTAGGCCAACGAACAAGAAGACAAAATTTTCGCTGCACCAAGTTGAAATTTAACTTCCGCCCCGATGGGCAAAAAGGACACTCGGGTTGGTGGACCAATTTACATAATTCACTATTCTACTATGAATTTCAAATATAAATAAATGTTGGCCTCATTAGGCCTAGAGCTACTTTAAAATTTTGATAATTTTGCAACTATGGCGTGCAGTTTAACTAAAAATATAAAATCCTTAACTGAAACATGAGAAAAGAATAATGCAATCACTTTAAAGGAAAAAATTCATAATTTACCAATATATAAGAATTAAACCATAGAGCTCGCCGAGCCTTGTAAGAAAGAGTATGCATACGTTTGGTGCTGTCGATTGCGACAAAAAAGGGAATTGAGCAACTAAAGGTTATAACAGTCCCATACACAAAATTTCAGCTTTTTATATCAATCGCTTTTGAGTTATACGAAATGCATGCATATGTACGTACGTACAGCCAGCCGTCAAGGGAAAAAAATCCCTTCCGAATCCATTTTAAATCCGTTTTGAAAAAATAGGCCTTCATTCTGTCCGTACATACAGACGTCAGGCAAAAAAAAAATTTAAATGGATTTCAGAACAGTCAAAATGGTTATTTTAGTTGATGTACGATACCGTAATTTGTCGCGATTACAATAATTCTTTTCCTTCTTGCAAGGAAGTAAACAGGATAATTCGAAACTGAGTTTATTACTTTTAAATTGCTTTGCTTGTTAATGAGTAAAAGAGAGATTAAATATGAAATTTGTTTTGTCACGCACGATATATATCGTAAAGTGTTCCTCAAACGTTTCTCCGAACTATACGAGGAAAAAGGCCAACAATTTGTTATGAAAATAAGCACAATAATCATCACATACATCGCAATAATATATGGAAATAACCCAAAGACAACAAACAATCTTATGCATCTCAATCTAACCAATTTCTCAAATTAAGTACACATTTACATGCCTTATTTCCCCCTCTTATAAAATTCTGAATACCAAATTATTGTATTAAATTATAAGATTATTATAAGCCACGGATATCCTAGCTAATCGAATAATGCTTAAAATTAAAATGACTAATCAATGTAACTATGTGCGGGTCCAATGCATTCAAATGTTTTTTCAATCCCTAATGATTTGTTCGAATAATCATTGTGTTAACATCGATATTAATTCGTTTAAGATACAGAGAGAACTAATTTCTTTTGACTCCTCAATGACTTTTCTTAGATTGTTTTTAACTAAACTGAATTTCGTAAACATTGCTTGTAAACGTAAATATTGATCAGCTGAATGCGTCTAAACATGCTGTTTTCTCTTCCTCCTTCTTTTTACTTTGTTATTTTTTTCTCTTCGCCTTTCTGAATCATACTAACCAAGATGCTGATGTTAACGTTTTACGTTAGAGATAATAAATAAAGTAACAGTAAATAATATCAAAAGTAAACAATAACTAAAATATGCAATTCATGCACAGGGCTCATTCATGTTTTAATACCATAAAACTAATATCAAAACTCAGCACAGAATGCAGATCATGATAATAGCGCCTATAAAATATACAATAATAGGGCTTATAACACCTTATTGATTGTAATATCGGAATCTTAAAATTCATAAGTTTAAGAGTATAAAAATAACATCTTACCTGTTTTCCAAAACAAAAGTTTTAAAATTTAGGATTCCGTTTTAAACTGATTTACAAATCGTTGACATCCACAGTTTCAAAATATAGAATTAATTAAATTAAGCATTTAGATATTTTTCAAAGTTTTTCAAACACAAATTAGCATATTCGTGTGCTAACGATTCATATAAACTTTATGAATAAAAATGGTATAAAAGCAAAAAAAAAAAAAAAATAAGCAATAACACTCCAAGCAATAACAACTTTTACAGCTGAAGACATTAGAAGCAAAACTGGATATTCCAATTATTCAGATATTTTCATCAATTTGCATTCCAGTTATAAATATTACAGAAAATATAAAAGTCCTGATACCACAAGACTTCCTCGTACAGAATATTGAATAACACGCATTTTTTCTTGAATTTCATTTAAACTTGTTGGATTGAATTTAATCCACTTCGTCGATAACGCATAAACCACAATAGAATAAATGCACTCTTTAAAATTGACTACATTTGTTCACCATAGCGACACTCTGGCGCTAGGTTCACTTAACAGCGTTACACCAAATTAATTTTATAACTCAGATGCATAAAAATTATGAATATCATCTGAATAATTATCTAATCGTTGGCACATGTTCTATTCAAATACTATAATAAATCCAAAACGATGTATAAAAGAAATAAAATAAAAAAACACAGTTTTTCACAGACAATTCAGTATTTCTCATCCAGTTAATTATTTCCCACTTCGCGACAAGGCAAAAATACATAAAATCTCAAAATATCCATATTAAAAATTACGAAGTTAATCTTAAACACTTATTTCCTCGAATAAATTTCAGAATGCATTAGGCACGATTTAATTCGCAATAATAAAAGAAGGCCTTATCTTTGTTGTTGCGAAGCTTAGTCTCTCTAGATCGGCAAGAAATCCACTATTCTGTTAAGTTTCAAATGTAAACAAATTTGGCTGCGTTTGTAAACATAATTAGGCTTAGCCGCACTTAAACAAATTTTAAATTGTTGATAATTCTACAAATCTGCAAATTTACTAAAGTGATAAAAACCTTAACCGGAAGATAAGAGCAATACAATTCAATCATTTTTAATGCAAAAAATGCACAATTTACCAACGTAAAAGAATAAAAAACTGAGCTCACTGAACATAGTAGGAAAGCGGATATATTTATAGACTTTTGGTGAGTCCGATTGCAACCAAAATAGGAGGTGTACATCTACATGTTATAGCAGTCCTATATACAAAATGCCAACGTTCTGAGGCTATTCGATTTTGAGTTATACGAGATACATACATACATACGTACGTACGCACACACGCCACGTTTAGTTGCAGAAGATATATTTTATCCCATCCGCTTGGACAGCTCAAGTCCAAGGAGGGTTGTAGGTCGACGTCTGGACAATCCGCTATTTGAAAGTCAAAATCGCAAAAACCCGTTAATGATACATCAAGAGATTTAGAGTGAAGAATATGGCCTTGATACATGTTTCTTGTTCCATTTTACTAGGAAATTAACGACGGATTTTGAAGTGCGGCTGCTCGCTTTGTCTTGATGCAGTTCTACTGATTGGTGAAACTGAAGAAATTCTTCATATTTGAAAATAGGGTGTAAAATACACTCATGGACAAAAAAATTAGCGCACCAAGAAATAACTGCGGGATCCTAACGAAACTTGCAGTGAAGGTACATGTCGGGGAGATATGCAAATGATAAGAAATGCAGCGTGATTGCGCATTACGTATACCGGTAGAGGGCGTTGAACGTCGTACTCTGTTGAGTATAAAACAGGTAACCAAAGCTTGTTTGAGTGTGCTGAATCATATACAGAGGAAGAGCTGAGGTAGACATGCCATAACGCTGTGTTCGAAGACAATGTGAGCAGTTGTCGCAGTTTGAGAGGGGGAGAATTGTCGGAATGATGGAAGTTGGGTGGTCAGCTAGGCGAGTAGCTCGTCAATTAGGCCGCTCTGATTGTGTTATGAGGAAGTGTTGGGACCAGTGGACCCGAGAGATGTCATGTACACGAAGACAAGGCTCAGGACGCCCTCGACAGACCAGTCGTCAAGAAGACCGCCACATCGAAAGAAATGCAGCGCACAGCCAACTGCTTCATCGGCCGCCATCCAGGCACAGGTAGCACCTTCACTAGGGGCCCCTGTGTCTTGTCGAACCATACGAAGGCACCTAGCTGAAGGACATTTGGTATCGCGGCGCCCATTACGTGTGCTGCCCTTGATGCCCACCCATCGACGCCTTCGTTGGAGTGGTGTCGAGCACGAGGAAACTGGACTGCAGCGGAATGGAACCAAGTCGTCTTTAGAGACGAATCCAGATTCAATCTCGGCAGTGATGACAATCGTGTTCGTGTGTGGAGAGCCCGTGATGAACGCCTCAATCCTGCCTTTGCTGTACAAAGACACATCGCTCCCACAGCTGGTGTGATGGTATGGGTTGCCATTGCTTACAATACACGGTCACCACTAGTATTGTTTCGTGGCACCCTGACAGCCCAGCGATATGTTCATGAAATCCTGCAACCACATGTGTTGCCACTCATGCAACGGATCCCAGGAGTCGTTTATCAATAAGACAATGCTCCGCCTCATACGGCAAGGGTGTCACAAGACTGTCTCCGCACTGTTACTACCCTTCCTGGGCCTGCCTGATCCCCAGATTTGTCTCCAATCGAGCATATCCGAGATCATTTGGGACGACGAGTTGGGCATCCCACGAGTTCGAACAAACCAGAGACAAGGTTACAGCAAACATGGAACGAAATGTCTCAAGACATCATACAGAACTTGTATGACTCAATTCCCGATCGTATCGTATCGTGCATTCGCGCTAGAGGGGGTCCAACGCAGTATTAACTCCTCCGTTCTTTTGCCTTTTTCTCTGAAATAAATTATCCATTTTTCTTGATTTTCTTATCATTTACTTATATCAAAGTAGTCATGACTTATGCAAAATTTCGTTCCATTTTGATGACTCCTTCTTGGTGCGCTAATTTTTTTGTCCATGAGTGTATGTTCCTGGAAATATGTGGAGTTGACCTTGATATATTCCTGATAATATGTGGAGCTGACCTTAACAGTTTTTTGCATTCTCTTTAATTTGTATTTGTTGTTATATCAAAAAACCAACAACAGTCATAAATCCCTTTTAAAAACTTACTTTGGAGAGAAATTAGGTTATTTAGAAGCAGTGGATTTGAAAAATGAGCAATGCCCTCACCGGGACTCGAACCATGGACCTCTCGAATACGCGCCGAGCTTGTTGACCACTACACCACGAAGGCTTACTAAGAAGGCGGGAGAAATACCGTATAACTTTAGATTCTTTCTTTGATTTCTTAGATATTCTAAGATTTTTCTCTTCTCTTTCGTGGTAATAAATGGATCTCTTTTTATTGCTGTCATTTAAATATACCAGAGATTCGTCTATTGTGACAAAACAATTTCCAGTTTTGCGCTTTCTTTCCAGTTTGGCGAGAAGACAATTACTTAAAGTTGCCGTTTACCTTAAACTGACTCATTCCTGTAACCTTGTTTTTCTGGTGAGGCTTTCCACACTCAGGCCTTTCACGTTACATTATACAAGAAATACTGCAATCTACATATTATTTTATTAAAAGTATTTACATACTTACAAAATTCGTAATACTATTTATGTGGATTCCTCTGCTTTTCACGTTTAGTGTGTCGTCCTGTTGGATGGTGGTGATAGCGTTGAGTGTATTCAGTTCTATGACGTCAAGAGATAATGGATTGTTTTGGCAAATTCTGCATTTCAGTTTACCTCACAAGTAAAAATCACAACTGTGACCGTAGATTCTTCGAGACAGTCCTGTCAGGTGGGAAAACTGAGTGCAGTGCTCGCAAGGAAGTGTGTATGTTGTCTTGCCATGGAATGCACTGATACTTTGGATTTCTCTCTCCGATGTCTGGTTCGGTTTATCTTTGGCCACCTTGTTCGTAAGAAAATGATATTCCAAACAACAGTGATCAAAACTGAAAGTTCAGTTCCTAAATATGAGCAACTGTTTGAATCTGCCATTATTAGTTTCTTTAATTGAAGATCATTAGGACTTCAGAGCCACAATCTTCAAGATCCATGTCACAGGGAAAATAACAACGCAAATCACAGTCTTTCGCTACCCTTTTACATTGCAGTTTCACCAAATAGTGTGTGCTAAATCTTGATGCCTCGACAGCCTTGTATAATGTCTGCATATTCAATATACTGCCTAAATGTAAGCAGAACAGATTAACAGAGAGTGATAACCAATGGATAGTCTAATAGCCCTTGTACTGATTCACTTAGCTTCCATTTGAAACTGGAATCCTGCTTACAATATATTCATGTATTTCAACTGTTTATAAAAAGCTTCGTTTATATTTGGTTGCCTGGTATGCGTGTGATGGATGGATGAGAGTGACGAGCTGGGTCCGGACAAACATGAACATGGACAAACATGGCTTTTAAGTCGAAACGTTTCCAATACCGTCATTTCTTGCTGGAGATGCTATTTTTGTGTATTTCCCAAGACAGCGACATTTGACGAAATTTTAGCGACTTTCTCGAAGTTTCGAGGAAACTCATTTTCGAAGTTTTACGACCATTTTTTATTCAGAAGAGAAGGTTTCAGAGAGTCCGTGCGTGCTACAGAGTATAAGTATCGTCCAGAGAGATAAGGAGTTCAGTTTCGAGAATAAGGAGTAAGGAGTTCAGGTGTTCGAGATTTAGCAATTAGCTGAGTTGCAAATTAGGGTGTAAATCCTGAGAGTGATTTAAGAAACTTTGCGATGCATTTTGTGCGTTAATGGAGAACTGCTAAATATCTGCATTGTCCTTGAATGACTTGCAGCTCTTATTGTGCTCTGTATGGTAATTATTGCGCTTATTTTTGTAATAAATTGTTCATTTTTTTCCTCGCAGCTAACAATATTGTTACAGAAAGGTGGTACCAGGAAATCATACCTGATGATTAATTATGACGATATACTATACCACTTACTTCTGACAATCATCAAAAATAGATGAAAGTCTTTAAATAAATAAAAGAAGCATTCAAAGGATACAAAGTCCTCTTATGAAAATCCCTAATTTATCAGAAATCTAATACGATTTGGGTACTATTCCTTTAGAGAGGCGTCAGATAAAAATGCGCCGCTTTTTTTGCCACCAATTGTTGCCAAGTATAAAATTATAAAATAATAATGGAGTCAAAAAGACTAAAAAAAATTAGTTCCCTGAAAAGTAAACTTTTTAAATTTTTTTAATTCCTAAAGAAAGTAAATTTTCTTAAATTTCTTAATTCCTAAACAAAGTAAATTTTTTTAAAAAAGTTTTTAAACTACAATTTTTTACACATAAATAAAAAATAACAAAGCAAAACGAAATTCAATTTATACAGGTGGTATAAAATTACAAATATCATTCAATATTACAGAAAAATTTCAATTTCTGAATATAACCCATCTCACATAAATTCTATCAAATATGATTAAATGGTTGCTAACAGTACCCAGCTGACGTTTATTGCTCCATTTAGCACTGCCCTATAATCGCTCCATAGTTTGGGTATGACATTCAGTTTCATGTCTACAAAATTATAACCGTGATTCACAGCATTCCTTAATTCCTCTTTCTTATATCCTTTACAGCACTTTGAAAATACACTGTTGCCATGCGCGATGTTTTTCTGAATAAAAGTCATCAATGTTGTAGCACAACGATCGGAAACAGCGACCAGAAAACATTCTTTGCTTTCCTAGCATAAACCCCCAAATATCCATTGTCCCTTAAGAATATGTCCAAATTTTTTTTTTCTTTTTGTGAAAAGACTTAAAGTAGCTATTCCAATCTATTGTATTATGGCAATCTATTGTATTTCTAACTGAAGTTAGCAAAATTCAGTCGACGTCAATTCAATAATTCTTTTTCACAACAAGAACGTATGTAGCAACGCCATGTAGGAGCGCTGTTTGAGTTAAAAGTTAACTTCACCGGAGAACAAAGTCTATTGCTATGAATTATTCCTTTGTCCTGAAAGAATCTTATGACAATCTCTTCGTCATTAGGTAATTGGCAAATTGTGTAATCCATCGCACTAAAAAATGGCGAAATATGGCAACAAAATAACGAATGGCTATATTTCAAACGTTAAATTCTCGAGCCATCACACTTGGCGTATTGTTATAGGATTGTTTTCTTCTCATTTTTCTTCATTTATATCTGAAGCCGCTCTAACGGAATAGTACCACGATTTACATAAAATAGTTGGGTCAAAGTCTTTTAAATGAAATTTTGATTTAAATAAAAAATATTGGAAAAAATGCAGATTCAGGGAACAACTTCCAATCATTTACTTTAAATGTGTTATGAATCTGAAAGCCGACAGCAGTAACCTGAACATCATTATTCAGGAACAATACATTATGTGTTGACGTCATTTTGAATAATTACTGTTGCAATTTCATTAATGTACTCTCTCTGTCTTCTAAGAGCATTTTCGAAACTGAGCGCACTTTGCCGTCACAACAGGCTTAATGTACGCGAACGGCGGACGAGTTAATAGAACCGGAAAATGAATTAACACTAATTCATTTCTGAGTTTCGCAACTCAGAAAGATCCGGTATTAAAAGCTTACTTGCATGCCTTGTCGGTTATATGGGACAGTAGCGGAATATCGAGAATGCTTATATTATGTAAAGAAGCCTAATACTAATGAAGGAAATCGAAAATTTAAATAAATGCGAAATGTTCTTTGAAGAGCCTGAACAGAACAGCAGAGGAAAATCAGTTTTTAATAAACGCTAAAGTACAAAACTGAACTTGAAGAAATATGAGGTATATGTATGCGAAGTTTGTTCACTTGCAGCAGAGGCCGCTTAATGGGATCGCAGTAAATGTTATGATTTCGGATATTGTTATCGAATTTCCGAAGTCCCGACCGTTTGCACATGAAAACACGGAAAATACGCCCGTCACTTATTGGGATAAAAAATTAGGTTAATATAATCAAACCGTTATACAGTAATTTTTTTAAATTGAAGTAAAGTTGCCAAATAAGGTCAAAATAGATTATATAAGTTTCTAGGTAAATGTCGCCAAGAGAGGAATTAAGTCACCAAAAGTCTTGGTTTCGATTTCAGTCAACCATTTAAAGTTAGACAAAAAAACAACCTTAGTTTGACATAGATTTGACTTTGTTTTATGATTTTCATCGATTCTGAGGTCGGTCAGACACAAGTCTTTCTTCTCAAGGCAAATTAATTCTGATTTTTTTCTTTTCTCTCGGGGGTGGGGAGAGGGAATCCATGAAAACCTCTAAGCACAACTAAGGATGCTTTTTTTGCTTAATTTTAAATATTAAATTAGATCAAGATGTCCTCCGAATATTATGATTAGGGGTACAGCATCCGTCAAATAATTTCCGGAAATGTTAAGAAAAGTTCATAAACAACCGTTTGGATTTTTCTAGTTATTCTGTCAAAATACTTATTTATATGTTTCTACATATATTTCTATTGAATTGCTTAAATTCCTTTGCTATTTTAAAGGTTACATTTCTCGTAGTTTTACATTATCTTTCGATGACTATTATCAAAATAGCCGTGAACAAACGTGATCGCTTTAAGCGCCGTCTAGTGTATATCCAGCCCTTGCAAGCCTGTGGAAGCTTAACATGTCCTTTCAGATATTTGGTACTGCACATCGTTTAGAATACTGTTAAAATCCCTGCTTACGGTTTGCTGAAACGCTTCAATGCTATTAAAACCATGGAGGTTAGAATAGATGGAGTAATCCGTACGTCCATCTCCGTATGCAATGAAAATGAAGCCATGAAATGTCACGGTGTGACGTCCTGACTGATAATGGCCACTTCCATAAGCCAAAGAATTATATTTGTCATGGAAAAGAATATACAGAAATAGGAAAATAACCAATTTATGACATTTGCCTACGAAATGTAACATTGACTGGCGCACAGCCGAAATGATTGTAGCATCCTTAAGCACTGCCATGGACCCATTTTACCTCGCTGAGCAGTTTCAGTATTATTACAATCAAGATCAAGATAGTACTTTCGGTTCAAGGTGTCAACTACTAATGAGTTTTAACCTATATATCAAGTAAGGCCGGAGGCCGCTCACTTTTGTTTGGATAAATCAGAGGTGCTTAGCACCGCGCCCTTAGGCGAAAGAATGGTCTATGTGGCAAAATCATACAGGAAGGTAGTCATGAAATTATAAATTGATATACTTTTGTAGATGTAGAAACATTCGAAAAATTTTTGAGCAGGTGCTGGGTGCGTGCTATTTGCAGTGAGGAATTGAGTGACTGAAATGAACATGAGATACGGAGAGTAAGTCAGAATCAAATCACGTAACCTGAGGTCGCGTTCTGGTTCGTTGATAAATACTGCTGTATTACTCAAAGTTTTATTAATTTAAGAGTAAATAACTCTTGTAGGCCTATAGTATTGCAATCTACTACATAATAATGATCTAATAACTATGGAGAGGTGAGTTTTATGCTACGTAATTCTTGTTTAATTAGATAGAATTTGATTATTCCTTTTTTGGGCTTGGGGGTCACATGGACCAATCATGTTGCAGGATAATCTGTTAAGCGATTTCAAGACGAAAAATAATAGTCCATAAGGCTATTTCAAATTACTCTTCACAAAGTCCGTAATTTGGCTTTGCCAGATAATAAAATACACTTAAAACTCAACACAAAAATAGTTAATCATATCACGAATTCTTGAGTATATGAAATGCAATTAAATACTGGGTACTATTTACAATATGTATACTTTCACCACTTTGAGTTGTGATGAATAGAACGTGGTCGCTTAACCAGATTTTCTTCTGTTGGATCATAGTTTGCGAGATTTTTAATAGCATTATATGGTGAATTCTGAACTTGGATAAAGAATTTGTGCGAAATTATTAAGATCTGTTCTTGTATTTCAGGAATCTTCAGGTCTTGATACAGCTGGATATTTCTAACAAACCAGGGTGCTGAGGTTATTGAGCGTAGAATTTTATTCTGTAGATAGCTAAGTTTCTTTCTATGGGTTTTGCAAGTTGTAGCCCAAGTGGGGACGGCGTATAAGAGAATTGGTCGAATAAGCATCAGGTAAAGATTGCGTTCAGTATTCAGATTTAATTTAGAATTTTTTCCTAGAAGCGGGTAAAGAGCCATAAAAGCTGCATTAGCTTTGTTGGTGATATAACTGATTATTACAATCAAAACTTTCGTCTTATCCTTATATACGGCGACCATCATCAGTGTGACGTCAAGCTGTTGATATTTCCTGGGCTTCAATTTTGTTACGTCATGCTTACCCCATCTATTCTAACGTCTAGGATTAAAATGATGACCTTTGGTGTGAGACTTTCCTTCACTGATGAGAAAGGAATTTGCAAAATGCTAAATGTATGAATCAGAATGGTGACTGAGGATTGCAACAGCTTGCTTTGGTATACACAATGTTTACAAAAATCCTTACGCTGTGTTTATTTTCTCAGCTATGGATCGTAGCCATATATTGTCAATATCAAGATCTATGTTTTCTTACTTTCAAACTTCTGGGGGAAAAACTCCAGAGAATTCATATTTTAATGATTTGTCCAAAAGGGTTATTTTAAAGTCCGATATGGCTTACCAGTAGGAAGTTATGTACATAGATAGCTCAAATATGTTTTAAAAGTTAAAACAAATATCTAATATAGTTCTGTGAAAATATTGAATGTTTTTTATTAGCTATAACAAAAATTAAATGCATTTTTACTTAAATCAATCACACAATATAAAAAAAAAAAAAAAAAAAAAAAAAAGCTAAAATCTGAAAGTTTCAGATTTTACATTACGCCCAAAAGAGCGTTTTTTTAACGTTTTATGGGTTACCTTGATTTATTAAATATCATATTCTTCGCATTTAAACCATACAATTCAGTTCAACAGAAGTATCCCAAAATAATTTTAAAATGAGCATATCTTTAGAATTTCCGATACACAGTCTCGCTCGTTGGACATAAAAAATGTTTTTCGTTCCGTATAGTGTTGCCATTGCTCGCTTTGGAAGCGTTGAGTTTGTTAATAAATTTTACAAAATATTAAATAGATAATAAAACAAATTCCAAATTTCGGATTTCAGATACCCATATTCATGTGGAAACCTACATTATCTATAATTTGATGGCTCCAGGTACCATCGTTTTATCACAATGCGAGAAGCATATATACATTTATGCAGATTCTTCATTATTTAATTTCTTTCATACAGGGTTGTAATATCTGGTGACACCAGTTGGAAAAGTGAATCGGCATTTAAAGTTTTCAACGCAAAATGCCAAAAAGAAATAACGCCCTTTTGGCTAACAATATTCTTAAGAACTGCATCCACCGCTTTTAAACACTTTTGCTAATGAATAATAGATAGTTAAAATACATAAGAGTAATATCTTACGTTTTTGGAATGGCAGTAAACACGAACAAAAAGCGAAATAACGCATTAAAGGAAAGCAGCGCAAAATCGTGTTTCGAGTCTAACAGCCCGTTTGAGTTAATAATTTTTCATAAAATATGATATATATCATTCTATATGTTCCTTGGATACTTATATTATGGAAAATTTTGCAGCCGGTGTAACAAAATAAAACGCAAAATATCTCATTCCATTGCAACAACAATTGACTAACATATTTTATTCCAAAATTTGCGACAGTTGACGTCCTTTTCAGTTTTCAGCCAATACATAATTTCTAATAATTCGAGGTTCATTTTTTACCCTGTAAATGCCATTTAAATCAATCATATTCTTTTGTGATTTACTATTACCTTTATTCATAATATTGTTACTTTTGGTATGCTGAAAACGACTTTCGTGAAAGTAATCAGGTATAAGTTTTGAAAGTCTAAATATAGTACTTTGTTAATATTCTCATGAAGTTTTATTACTTTAGAATCATAATTAGGCTACCGTAAAAAATTCCGTAAAGTATAATTATGTTTCATTCTTAATTAATACAAATATTGCAAGTTGGCTGGCTGCTAATATTGAAGTCTGATACTAAGTACGGGAAAAACGGTTGCGAAAATAAAGGCTGGTGTTGAACGTTTATAGACACAGTGTATATTGAAGAGAATGAAACTGCAGCAGAAGTCAGTTATTTGAGTTTTTTCTACCCTAAGGCCGTGAATTTTTTTAGAATTCTCTTCATAAAATCTTTACAAAATACGAAGTCACTGGCTGGCCGTCAGGAACAAATTTCTTTTGTATTATCAGTTTCAAATTTAAAAGGTATCAGTATAATTATTAGAGGTGTTAAGGTAAAACGAATCAGTGTAATATTCATAAATCTGCAAGAAAGCAAATGACGAAAGAGAAGCTTGTGCTCATGCGATAACAATGACAGAGAGGAAGTCAAGCTAGTAGTGTTATCTATTGATAAAATATTAAAACAATATGGGATTATTATTTCTTTTTCGTGGGAAAGCAACATTCGTTCAAACTGTATTACCATTTGTTCTTGATGTTCGTTTGGGAATTTTTCGTCGTACAGACTGTAGACTGGTCTCTTAGCGCAGTGATCTCAAACTCAAACTGCATACGAGCTGAACACAATTTGAAAGAACCTAATGGGTCAGATTATTATTTTTTGTTTTTATTAATAAAACAAAAATTTAAATTATACTTAACTGTTTTCAGTGAAATTTATCAAAACATACATAAATAACAACAATAATGATGCAATGGAAAAAACTTCAATTTCTATTCACTTTCTGTCTGAAATTTAAAAGTAGGAATCTGCTTTGATATTGACATTTATTTCGAATAATTCACACATTGTAAGTAACCACTAAATAACTTACTTTTAACTAGAAAGAAACAAGTTACGAAAACTTTGCATGTAGAACGAAATTTGAATATTAACTTACAACCTATTATTATTATTTTTTTTTTATTAAAATTTGCTGTGGCTCATGTGTCTATGCAATACCTGCGTGAGTCTTAAATTTTACAAAGAATGCTGTGGCTACCTTTCGGAATATGACTTGTTGCTTTGGTTTATGAAGTTTGACTCTTTGACAGTCATTAGGAGAAAGAAATAGAATTTTTTCCGTGAATATCGGAAGTAAACATTTCTCTTGGTAGTTCGTTCAACTGATTCTAATATCTTCTTCAATCTTCTTATTTTAATTTCCCCTTCTAAAAGTACTCCAACAATCACAAAACCCGTACTCAAACTTTGCGTCGATGGAACTAGGTTTGTACACTGCCCGGGGGGGGGAAGGAGACAGTTCTATATCTCCCATTCTACTAGGCCGAGTGACGAAATTCAACTTGCCTTTTTCATGTCTCGAAAGCGCGACTTAGGATGTGTATTAGATTTATACATAGCGTTGTTCTAATATATTAATTTTGGCACACAATCGGACGTTTTCTGAAATGACATGCCAATTTCTATCCATATTTCATTTCCACTACTTAAATTACGCCAAACTGCGAAGTTTTGTAAAAATCGCACTGGCAGTTTTCAAAAAGTTAGCTCTCAAAATTTTAGCTCCTCCATGTTAATTGAATTTGATATACATTTATTAATATCTCTTTTTTTATTAAACGTCTTTGATTCTTCCTTCACATTTCGAAATTAAAGTTCATTCTAAATAAAATTCGTCCATTTTTTATGATTTATTTTTTTAAATCTATATTTTAAAATAATTTTTATAAATTTTTCAGAAAAAGATTGAATTATAACCTATAAAGTTTTTACCATCGTCTTAAAATAGATGCATTTCTAGTCACACCTGCAGAAAAATTGAGTTTTTTATTCAAGATTTCTTAAGATATACGCGAATTTACATATTCTCGCGTTTTGTAGTTTGGCATATTCGTTATAAGCGATAATAACGCCAAATGTGGTTTACGTATTTTGTTAAAATCATTTGAAAGTGTGAAGGATGAGGTTTTTTTCTCTCGTGTACAATGAAAAAAAGGAAAGGAAAATAGGTTGCTCTAAAATAAAAAGTTCACCAAGTAAATTATTCTTGGCGCGACTGAAAAAAATGTGCCAAGATAAATTTTTGAATTTCTCCCTAAATTTCGCACCAAATTTTACAAAATTTAATATTTAGGCATGATTTCAGTAGCAGAATCGAAATATGGAAGAAATGTTGGCATGCCATTTCAGAAAAAGTCCAATTTTGTGTGAAAATACCTATATTAGAACAATGCTATTCATAAATATATCTTAAGTCGCGCTTTCGAGACATAAAAAACTTTGAATTTCGTCAATCGGCCCACTAAAACATGAGTTATAGAACTGTCCCCCTCCCTTTTTTTTCGCAGTTTACGTCCAGTTACACGCCGAAGGTACGCAGTAGGGTAGGAGAAAATTCCTTACAAATTATTTATTATTTTTCATATTTTTAAATTACTATTTTGTATTTTATCCAGTTATTGATCAATCGCGATGCGATTCGTGGGAGAGTAAAGGACTCTTCGAATGAAGAACGCATAGCATATCAATCTATTTTACTAAAAGTAACTTCAAAGCAAAGTTTAAATTCAATTGAGAGCCCACTGGAAACTGGTTCCAGTACATCTCAGTTTCCGAGTCAAGTCATTTTTCAATCCGGGACCTCAAGTAAGATAAGTTTCGATATTTTGTTGTGTAATGAGCAGTAAATTTAACGAACATTCTGTTCTTAAATGCAGCACTTTTTAATGATTAATGTAACTGAAACTTTTAATAGCTACTGAAAGAAAGCCTTATATTTTCTCGGAAAAGTAAAATGCACAGAAGAGCTTAAGCACCCGAAGCAATATACCTGAATACATCCCTGAATTCGTTTCACTGACAGGATTATTTATGAATTCTTTATATACTCAGTTAAGGAAATTTTGAATGAATCTCAAGCCGATACGAGGGTGGAAATTTGTTTGCCCGAGAAGAATAGACTTTGAAACCTTCCAAGTATTTTCATTTTATATTTGCCATGATTAATAAAACAGAAATAATGAAAAACAGTTGTAATAACAGAAATGATTTTACAAAAGAACGGGGTTCCATGAAAAAAAATCTGAAAGCTTTGAAATTTTGCATTATGCCCAAAAGGCGTTTTTTAACGCTTTTTGTGTTACCTTTATTTATTAAATATCATGCTCTTTGAATTTAAACCATAAAATTCAATTCAGCAGCAATATAATAAAAATAATTTTAAAATGAGCGTATCTTTAGATTTCCGATACACAGTCTCGCGCGCTGGAGATAATTTTTTTTCGTACAGTGTTGCCTTTGGAATTGTCGAGTTTCTTATTCAAATATTCTTTAAATGTTACAAAAATGAAATCGATATAAAATGAATTCCAAATTTCGGCTTCTAGATGCCCATATTCGGAGAAAGGATTACGTTATTCAAAACTGGATGAATCTAAGTACCGTTGTTTTATCACAATGCGAGAAACGTATATACATTTATGCAGATTTTTCATTATTTAATTTCTTTAAATATAGCGATAGTATTTGGTGGCCACAGTTTGAAAAGTGATACGAGCATTTACAGTGAACCGACGCAAAATGCCAAAACGAAATTAATTGCCCTTTCGAGCTAACGCTCCTTTGGGCTAAAAAGCATAACCAAATTACGGTTGTATATCTAATAATTATACTTAGCATCATTTTTTTTAATCAAAGACTGCACCTAAACATTTATGGCACCTATAGTTTGGATATTCTTAAGACAGTTGAATTAGACATTCTTGTGAAACTTCTTACATTAAATTTAATTTAGATTCAACTTCTTAATAATTAGCTTTCGCTTTTATTAACAAAATGGACCTACTTCAGCTTCCATGTCTCAAGATCGTGTGATTAAGTTTTGCTTTCTGTAACATCTTGCAATATTTTTTAACTGAGAAACAGATCGAATGTATTTTTTCGTTTCTATCTTTTGTTTGCTCTAATATTTTTTCTTTTCAAAATTTTTTGCTGTAATGTTACAAATTTAAAGAACTAACTCTTCATTTTATTTTTAGTCCAAAAGGAAAATCAGTCTCCAAACGGCATTTTGCATTGAATCACTATAAATGGCGCATCACTTTTGAAACTGCTGCCACCAAATATTATTATCTTGTATAATATTTAAAGAAATTAAATGATGAAGAATCTTCATGAATGTATGTATATTTCTCGCAGTGTGAACAAACAACGGTATCTAGAGCCATCAAATTTTGAATAACGCAGTCCTTCATCCGAATATGTGCACCTAGAACCCCTAATTTTTAATCTCGAATTTACTTTACAATGTACTTCATATTTTGTAAAACTGTAACAAAGTTTTGATAACAAACTCAACGATTTCAAGGCGAACAATGGCAACACTGTACGGAAAAAGAAAACATTTTTATTTCCAGCCCACGAGACTGTGTATCGAAAATTCTAAAGACATGCTCTTTTAAAATTAGTTTGTGATTTTGCCGTTGAATTGAATTTTATGGTTTAAGTGAGAAGAAATTGATGTTTAATAAATAAAGGTAACACACAACATGTTAACAATAAAAATACAATGCAAGCTTTGTAAAGCCATCTTACTTAAAAATAAAATAAAATTTAATAACAAAACTGAACATTGATATGATGAACTGAGGAAAGACTGAAAAAAAAAACAGAAAAATGTATGCCAACACTCAACACTGCGTTGAAAATTCTTTTTTTTTTTTTTTTTTTTTTTTTTTTTTTTTTTTTCACGCTGCATAAGGAAATCTAAATGTATACTGCTATACTGCTTTTAAAATTTTGGTAATTTTGCTGTTGAATTGTATATGGCTTAAGTGCGAATTAGATGATACTTAATAATAAAGCAAAAAAGAAAAAAAAAGAAGAGTTAGTAGGAGGGAGTGTACAACAGATTGGTAGACCGCGAGAATCTTAACGCTTTTGGGTGACTGTTAAAATTTGAAACATTTCAAACTTTTTTAATCTACTACTTATTTTTATTTTAATTATTTTTATTTTATTCATATGTTGGATTGCTTCTGTTTTACATGTTTTTTGGACTTGGTCGACTTACATTGAAAGTGATCATTAGTATTTGATTTTGATTCTGTAATGTTTTAAAAAACGTGTTTAACTCGGCTTGTGGTATTTCTAATTCACACATAATTTCGTTTTTGCACATGTCGGATTGCTTGTATTTGCAAGATTTTTTCTTTAGGTTTGGTCTGCTCAAAATAATATATTGATATTTTTAGAATTGTTTATTTATTTTAATGCTATAATTTTGAAATTGCTTACACTGCTTACTTCGGACTTTATGGGTTGGACTGATAAGGACACAGATTACATTGTTTGTTTTCTGAGATTGTTTCAAGTTTTAAATCATAATTTGTGTCTCGATTGATTCAAAAACGGCTGATTTATTTGCGCTTTTCGTTGCACCATATAGTTTTCATTACACCATGCCTCCTGATGAGGAAGAAGTGAAAAATGCAGATTTCTTATAACATTTTTGGTTTTAGCATGTTCCCCTCTTTTCACTCAATTTTCTCTTGGGCCTCTGGGATTTGGTTTTTATATTCGAAACATTCTGTGCTTATTCCGACGTGAATATGGAATGCATTTTAAACGCATTATTTAAAATTTATTTTGCATTATTATTACCCCTTGTTGATGCTTTCGGAACGCAACTAGATTAGATTTTGAACTGCTTTGTTTTTTTATTTCATATATATATATATATATATATATGTATGATAGATACATTGCATAGATGAGCATACTTCGCAAATCTTGTGAAAGTCTGCAATTCTTTGTCACTTTCACTTCCAGCTAATCTCTTATTTTGTGTGTGGTTCTTTTATCCTGCGTCTTTTTCCAGGACATGCCCAATGCTTTTTCTGTCATTTTGAACATTTAAAGGGCTCAGTTTACACCAATCACAGTATAATCTTTTCCTTTCTTATTTTATAAAAATAGTATTTAGTTTTACACAGATACACACACGCACACACACACACACATATATATATATATACACCCCCCACACACATTTCTCTTACCTGACTTAAAAAGTTCTTATTCGGCTTTTATTTTCGCAGTCATTGGCTGCAAACGTATACTTCCAATAACAGAAGTATTTTAAATGAAGAAAATATTCATATTTTTGAAATTTCAAATAAAAAAAATTGTTTCGGGCAAATATTGAAGTGTAATATGTAATGATGTGTTCTCGTGGTTCCTATACTCATAATTAAAAAATAAGAATATAAGGAGTTTGACCCCCGTAAGACAAAAATTGGCCGGGATATTTAATTTCGAAATTTGCAATTATAATGCCCTTTTTAGCTTGATCTAAGAGGTGAATTATGTTACAATATTTCTAGGAAATAAGTTTAAATGCAGTGCAACAAAAAAAAAAAGCTCATAATTTAATAGTCGTATAAAGGTGACATCAGATTGATATCAGTCAGACGTGGTGCTGACATCAGATTTTTATACTTTATGCTACATTTTATTATCTTTATTATATTATCTTTATATACATGTGGTTGTATAATCTTGGATTTTAATGAACAAAATATACTGGCATATGTTAAAGCATTAGCTTTTGATTTGAGTTAAAAATGTCTTTGAACCGATGCTATTTTTTACCATTTACCGATGAAAATTCAAAAATTATTTATGTAGTGGAGCAGAAGCAATTTCTTAAGTAATTGTTAATGAATCAATGATTATTGACAACAGCGAAGGAAGGAAGTGCTACTGAATTAAGCTAGAACAATTACATTTTATAATCAACGAGAATCTGTCCGCTAAAATTCAACTGAGAAATGTCCTCAATGAACCGAATCAAATAAAATTTTCTGCTTTTCCTTACATTCTCCCGTTCTAGTTGTTATTCTTTCCTAACTCGATAACTCTCGTTAACAAAAAGAACAGGACAGTCATAAACACCTCTCTCCACCCTACGCGATTAATGGACTTATCTCACGAGTCCACCGCCCCCTAACACGCGACGCATGCGCGCCATCGAAAGCTATTCGAAAAGACTGTTCTTTTCCGATGACCGACAGATAAAGATGCATCTCAAAGAGAGCAACACGGAACTGGAGTTCTGCATGTGAAGAGAAGATGTTACAGGTGACACTTTCACTTTGACAACTGCAGTTCAAATGCCTAGTAACGAAAAGTTATAGTTCCTCTTCTTCTGCAAGTGATATCAGAGCAAGTTGTAATATTTTATTCCCCTTTCGTTCAGGTGAAAAATTTGCAAATTAAAACCATGTGATTTTAGTGCAGGCAATTCGAAAAGTTCGCAGCATGGAAAGACAGCAGCATTGCCGTGTGTTTTTAACTTAAAACTGTTTCAGTAAAGAAGCAAATGGAGATTTTATTGTATTTGATTCCATATGGAAAGTTGTGATTTATTTAGTGCATTACTTTCTGCGTAGTCTGATATAAAACTGATAACTTTTTGGAAATAGAGGTATTGAGAGCTCATAGGTATTCTTAGTGCACAACACATATTAGTAATAAGATAAACATTGCTGAGGAAGTTGTTTCCGGAAAATGATGTGATATGGAAATATATGTAGAATAGAATGAAAGATAATATTATGTGATAATTTTAGCAATTTCAAGCAAGTATTTTACGGGTAAATATTTCACTGTCTGAAAAAAAAATGTCCGTTATATTAAGAAAGGCTTTCGTTTTAATTTAAAGTCATTTATAACTAACTAAAGAAACGTCTACAGGCTCGAAAGACTTTAAGATTTATGTAAACAATTAATAATTTGGAATTTAATAGTTATCATTCATTACTTGCCTATTTAAGCGAAACGATTAAATTTCCCAGATTGATCGTCTGCGAAATACGCGAGACAAAATACTGAAATGTTAGAATTTGAAATTTGCTGTCATCAAATATTGAGCGAGTTAGAAATATCAATTAAAGAGTTTTAATATCACTTGCAAAATATTTTTGAAGAATGTTCTAAAGTTCAGGTAAGATTTCTTAATTCTATTTCGATGTTTTGTTTACAAAATGCATATATTAAAATGCTTAGCAAAATATTCATTACGAAATTTTAAATATTCTATAGCAACAAATACTATTCTTTAAAATGTAAATATTTTAGAATTAGCAATTGATATGTAACTCTGAATCGTAAAATTCGATAGCTGAATATTTTATAAATATCGGATTTAAAAACACATTAAATTACATAACTTATAGTTTTATAAAAAAAAAGAGAAAGCCTTTGATGATATCTACACAACAGAATGCATTTATTTTTAAAGAATTTGGAGAAATAGTATTGTAATCTTCTAGAAAACACAAACGGAGTGAAATAATTCATTTAAAATTGCAATTAATTTTGAATTTGCTTGCAAAAGTAACTTGAAATCCTTACTGACAGAAAAAATTACATTTGAGTTTAGGATTTTCATTTTCTCTCAGTTATACATGCAATGTATATTTTCAAGTAAATTGTTTGTACTTGTTTGAATGCAAGATATAGATGATGGATATAGTCTAGAAATTATGTTTTAGCAATGGACAACAAAAACATACGGATGGAGGGAAGGTGACGCAATATTCTATATCCTCAGTGCCTATAGATATTAGTGGAATGCAAGGCGGAATGCGGAAGATAACTGGCTTTCGCGACACCAAATTAGTAAAGTATTCCAAGTGCTCGAAGAATTCGCAACATGATGATGATCTTGATGACGTTACGGTTGTCAACAGCGCTGCTCCAGAGAATGTGAAATATGGGACAGCTGGGTGTGTTACCGCGAACGGGCCGCGGGTCGTACCTGGCATCATCACGTCCAGTGGTGGCGAGATGTCCTGTATGGTCAGCAGTGAACGCCGCAGCGTGGCTGGCCCGACGAGTCTACCCTATAGTGGAGGGACTCCGGCCACTCCTTCAGGAACTAGTGAAAAACAGGCTTTCGATTCCAGGTCGTCCTTAATTGACACCGTGACCCGCAGAGTAACGTCATCTGAACCTTACGCCTTTGTAAACAAAGCCCATGTGGGATCAGACCTTGAGATCCCCAGGAAGACCAGAGAACTGAGACGGCGGGAAATTAAGAAAGATTTGGAAAAATGGGAAACTAGTACTTCTGGCAGTGACCGTGCCATGTGCAAGTGGACCTTCGTCTTTGATCCATCAGGTCGTCTCTGTTATTACTGGTCTGTTGTGGTCAGCGTTGCCTTTCTGTACAATTTCTGGGTCATCATCTACAGATTTGCCTTTCAAGAGATCACTGTGGATACACTGCACGCATGGTTTACATTAGATTACCTAGCTGATCTCATCTACATATTAGACATTGCTGTTCATTTTAGGACAGGGTACTTAGAAGAAGGGGTGTTACAAACTGATTCTCTCAAGTTAAGGCAACATTACATAAATTCCACGATGTTCTATATTGATTGCCTGTGTCTTTTGCCATTGGACTGCCTATATCTATCTATAGGTTTCAATTCGATTCTTCGCTGCTTCAGACTTGTTAAGATCTACAGGTTCTGGGCGTTTTTAGACAGAACAGAGAGACATACAAATTATCCCAATGTGTTTCGAGCACTGTCTCTTACGCATTATGTTCTGGTGATATTCCATTGGAATGCTTGCTTATTTCACATCGTTTCCAAAAATGGAGGATTCGGGTCACGTGACTGGTTTAGCCCAAGAGACGCTCGTTGCAGCGATGTTTTGTGCGAATATTTACACGGTTTCTATTGGAGTACTCTCGCGCTGACCACTATTGGGGACTTACCTCGTCCCCGAACTAGAGGAGAATACCTGTTCCTAGTCCTGGAGCTTGTCAGTGGCTTATTCCTTTTTTCGGCGGTTCTAGGACACGTGGCTAATATAGTAACTAACGTCAGTGCAGCAAGAAAAGAATTTCAAGGTAAGATTTTTTTTCATTATATTTCATGGATCGCGTAATGCATGTATTACTACCATTAACTGAAAAACTGTCACGCAAGCTTCTTTCTCAGAACTTATGCATGCTCGAATATTGATTTAGATTTTTTGTAGCAATCATTTATAGGTATTAATCTGTACTTAGGCTAATGGTTGTGCACGTGCATTAATGCAGTAATTGCATTAATTTTTAATTATAAGTTAATGCCTTTGGTTAAAAATAGCACGTTTCGATAAAATTACTGGAACTGGGGAGTGGTGTGAAAGTTTTGCGTACTTAAATTCATACATACGGAAAATTTCCGGGCTCCGTCATTTCCTTGGATTACGTACACACTGGTGTGTTTTACAACAAATGTTGAGAAAATATCTACATAATTATTTTAGTGATCATTATTTTAAAGACAAATCAATGATTGACTTTTACAAGATAAACAAATTTAAAGCTGTCAAATCCCAATTAATTCTTCAAAAACGTCAACTCATATTTTCGAACTGAAAATCTACCACAGTACAATCTGCAAGAAGAGTAGAAAAATAACCGATTTACTTTGTAATGGGAAGGGTCGTTTATAATTTCACTGTGGTATAACATTACGTTTTTCTTAGCTATATGATTATATCGGCTGTTATTATGAAAAGTTAGACTACAATTTTCACCAGATAATATTGCATATGCTGTTTAGATTTCTTTATTTAGTTGATGAAAGTGGCATGGAAGGGATACGTCTATACACTTATGTTCATATTTACCACTGTGGAATAAGGAAGATATAATAGAAAATAAAACTTAAGATAAAAAATAAAAAAATGTTTATATACTGAGAAATATCTGATAAACGGCTACTTCTTTGAAACAGTGATATCAAATTTGTTACAAGCGGACCGTATGTGTCCTCTGAAGCAATTTTATTTACGAAGACATTTCAATTATGAATTTGTTGCGAATACAGTATTACAAAGATTTCAAGATTTTAGTTATTTGAAGTCCGATTTCACATTATTTTCATTACCATTAAAAATTAACGCGAACCAGGTATCAGAAAATCGGAGCGAACTTGTTTTCAGTGTAATATAAATCTTACACAAAGATTTGAAGATAGAGATGTTATTAAATTTTATTCGTGCTTGTCAAAAAATAAATCTGTTACGAATTGTTTACTAAGAACAATCGCTTTGTTCCTGAACACATATACAGGTGAGTTGCTTTTTTTCACAGTTAAAAATTAATAAAAAAAAGATTGATCGATGAGTATCTTTATAATTATTTCCATATAAACACAAATAATTTTATTTATCTTCCGAAGAAAAATTTAATAAATAACAGAAGGAAACTAAATTGTCAAGATCAAGTCTAAAGTTTTGTCCCATTTGGGAATCTTCTCAGAAAAGTTAAAGTTTTCATAATTTCTTTCAGTTTAAATTAAAGTGAGTTATTTAATGAATAATTAACTAGGTTAGAACTATTTTAAATAAATGTCATTTAATGAAACTTCATTAATGAGAATTTAATGTTTATTTGTCGATATAGTTGTGTTGCATAGTATAACTAAAAAATGTCTTGCAGGTATCAAACTTTGGATTTCAGAGAAAAAATAAATATAAGTTTGAAATTTCCCCTTTTAGGATAATATCATTATTGTTTACGTATGTTTTAAAATATTTCGTAAACGAAATTTTAAATTAATTTAAAATATTTTTTATTTTATTAGCGAACATTTTAAAATATTGTTGAAAAACTCTGACACTAGAGATATATTCAAAAGCCCCCGGGCAATCTGAATTTCAGATCACTGATTTTAATACCATCTGTATAAGGTGGCTGACTGTTTTCACAGAGGAAAAAAATCTGATATAAACACCACACGACATCTTTGTAAGGCCTATTTAAATGATACACATTTTCGCTGCACTTTATTTATACTTATTTCCCCGAATTATTCTAACTGAATTAATCGATCCCTCGGGGCAAGTTGAAAATCACAGTGTAGAGTCATTAGGTTATTTAGAAGCAGGAGAGATGAAAAATAAGCAACACCTTTGCCGGGAATCCAACCACGGACCTCTCGGTTACGCGTCGAGCGTGCTGACCACTACACCACGAAGGCAAGCGAAGAAGGCGAGAGAAATACCTTTTAATATAAGTAATTGTAAGTTTTGAAATTAAATCTCCTGGTTAGTTTTTGTCGCACGGAAGTCAAACTTTTTGCATTTTTATTTTTCGTAACGAAGGTAAAACTCGCCCAAATATAAGTATTATAGAAATGGAGGATCATATCTGAAACTTAGATTTCGTTATTTGTCCAAAATAATTATTTTTAAATTACAAATCGCCAAAACATGAATATTTCTGCCATTTAACTCATTTGTGTAATAGGAAATATATGACTACGATCAACGACTGTGAAATTAAAAGCCGGGTTTTAAGCGAATTAGGAGGGTGGTTATATATATATATAACCATCCTCCTAATTTTATTCGACTGAGCTGTCAACTTTGTGGTATATATTTGGCATTGTCAATTGCAGCAAAAAAGGGGTTGCACAGCTAGATATTGTATTAGTTGCGTTTACAAAATTATATTGGTCTACGGCTAATCATTTCTGAGTTATTTCAGATGCACACGTAGAGACGTCACGAAAAAATCCAGTTTCAGCATATTTTGAATCCATTTTACAATCTGTTTTGGAATAAAGAGTCCTTTATTCTATCTATACATACAGCTGTCATGCAAAACAAGTCGTCCAAATGGATTCCGGAACGGTCAAAATGGCTATTTCCGTTGCAGTCTGATAGCCAAACGTTTCCACGATTACAATACTTTGTACAATGATGTAAACAATAGTTTGCGATCGTGAAAGATCGGTTTAATGAGGTTTCGTTGTAGATAAGGGTGGTTTAGATTTTGTATTATATTTTCGTTATTTTAGTAGAAAACTGAGAAAATGATCTACTCGTTTACATAACCTGCAGTCTTTAAGACGTGGAGTTTGCTTTAAGATTTAAGTCCTATATTTGTAACGTTAGTACTGTAAAAATATTTGAAAAAAAAATTACTCATAAGCGAAATTTCAGTTAATTTTTTTTTTCGAAATGTAAACTCCTCTTCATAGGACAAAGGTTTTATAACTTTTTAATTCAAGTGTAGTATTTTTTAATGTCTAATAACTTCAAGTGTCTTTAACTACTATTGTATTTAAAAGTAAGAAGTCGTGTTAAAGATTGAAAATTATTCACAGGCATGCAGCTGTTTCTCTAAAATAAGTTGGTTCAAGAGAGAAAAGAAACAACCAAGACGCTAAATTTACAGAATTTCTTTTCTCCCGATAATGAGAGACCTGCACCTTTTGCTCTCGAAGTCCATAGAATAAATAATTTTCATTCATTAATGACATTCTTTTTGTACAATTTTTCACGGATATCAAACCTAACTGAAACAATTATGTAATAGAACAAACATCAAAACAATAAGTCCAGTAGTTTCACTTCTGCATACTATCAATCAAAACTATTTTCAGGAGCTTTTAATCGTTTCAATAGCATTAAAATTTATTTGCCCTTCTGAAATTTTATTCGACTGAGCTGTCAACTTTGTGGTAATCTCCATTTACTGTAAAATAAATCTTTATATCTTAAACTAATTATAATATAGCAAATGGCTTTGTCCCATCAGGAAATTAGTAACTCGCAATTTAATAAATAAATGAATCTTTACCTGATAGGTCTGGTTCTGAATCGCCGGCGTTGTCTTGAATCATCAGCTTCAATCCTTTAGACACGAACACTTTATTGACGATATTTACAAAAACACTTGAAGATTTATGCCAATAACTGCATCATTATAAAATTATTAATAACAGCTATCTTTACAATAAAACATTAGCTGCTCAACGATGAAAGTCTCAAAGTCTCAATACAATACCATTCCGGTAGAATCCTTTCATCTCTCTGCCAACTGTCTGCAACAGCGATGGTGACGTAGCTGTCTGTCACGGCGCCACCAGTAATGGCGTCATCGGAAATTTCCCATCAGTCATCGGAGTTTCCACATCCTCCGGCCCAGAAAGACAAGATTGTCTTTTATCTTCAGAATCAAGTTCCAAGGGATACAGATGTTGTACAGCTCTTTTTAAGAACGTCCCATTGTGTAATTTCACAGTGCAAGCTCGGATGCTGCCATCACGGCCTGTATGTGTCTCGGTTACTAAGCCACATTTCCATAACAGTCTTGGTTGGTTATCATCATGGATCAATACAAAGGTGTTTTTGCTGATCTGCTGGGGCAAATTGCTCGTAGCACATTTATGAGCAGATTTCAAATCCATTAAATATAGCAGTTTCCATTTCTTCCAAAAATTGTTCAACAAGTTCAATCTATATTTATATCTCTTTTCCAGGTCTGACTTCGTAGAAGAGATTGCAAATATCTTTTCAGGTGGTAAAGCGGTTATTCTTTTTCCAATTAGAAAATGTCCTGGACATAATGGACTCGGCTCATTTGTTTCACTATAAACATAAGTCATCGGTCGGGAGTTGATGATGGCTTCCACTTCAGTTAAAGTTGTTTCAAGTTCTTGGTACTGTAAACAAGCTCTCCAAAGGATCTTTTTGAGGCAGGTCTTAATAGATCGGACAAGCCTCTCCCAGAAACCTCCCCACCAAGCTGCTCTCTCGACTATAAATTTCCACTGGATCCTGTTTTCACTAAAAAAGTCCTGGACATCTCTATCCTTTATTAAGTTAAACATTCTTTGAATGTCTTTATCTGTTCTTTTGAATGTTTTAGCGTTGTCCGAGTAAATAATTTTACAAATTCCACGTCTTGAAATAAATCTTCTTAACGCTAGCATAAATTCTGCAGCAGATAAGTCATTCACAAGTTCAAGGTGCACAGCTCGTATTACGGCACAAGTAAACAATGCAACATACACCTTTTTCTCATTTTTTGTATATAGTGGTCCTAGAAAGTCTACGCCGCAAACTTCAAATGGTAAAGCTTCTCTGATTCTGTCTGGAGGTAGAGGAGACACATTTTGAGAGTAAGGCTTTGCTCTCAAACGTTGACAAATGAAACAGTTCTGCAAAATACTTTTCACCCTTTGTCTTCCTCTGAGAATCCACATTTTTTCTCTAAGCTGAGCAAGGGTTTCAGCAATTCCAGCATGAGCCAGTTTCTCATGAGCATATTTGATCTGCAAGTCCGAAAAATGATTCGAATTAGGCAAAATAATAGGATGAACTTCTGCAAAGGTCAAATTTGAGTTCTGAAGTCTTCCGCCTATTCTCATTATTCCATCTTCATCCAAAAATGGATTAAAATTCGCAATCCTAGATTTACTAGAAATTAGTTTCTTTTTCTGCAAGCATTCTATTTCTTCTGGAAAATGAGCATCTTGAGTTCTTTTAATCCAATATTTCTCAGATAATAGTATTTCTTCTGCTTCAAGTGGTTTCAAATTCTTTGTAGAAGTTTTCGTATTGTTAATAAATCTAAAAATCCAGGCTGTTATTCGTAATAATCTGGATAATTTGCTATATTTCTCTATGTCCAAAAGGTCTTGCTTCAAATTTACTACACAGCTGGCTTGGACCGTTTCATCTTTCTTCAATGAGGATCTTCTCTCTTCTTCTACAGCATCAATTTCATATGTTTTATCTTCTTCTGGCCAAGTAGTTTCCTCTTGTCTCAGCCATTTTGGACCCTGCAGCCAATCTCCACCTTTAAATAACAATTCTGAAGTTTTTCCTCTTGTTTGTAAATCTGCAGGATTATCAACACCAGGACAATGTGACCATTGATCTACATTTGTTTTCTCTTGAATTTCACGAACTCTATTTTGAACAAATGGCTTCCATGAATAGGCATTTCCTCTAATCCAATGTAAAACCACCTTGGAGTCTGTCCAAAATCGTACACTGATGTCTAAGTTCTTGAATACATTATTCACCACGTAGTTACTCAGTCTTGTTCCAATAACTGCAGCTAGGAGTTCTAAACGTGGTAAAGTTACTCTTTTCAAGGGTGCTACTCGAACTTTAGCAATGACAAAGTTTGTGAACACTTGCTGATTATTTGTTTGGTATCTAACGTAAATTACAGATCCAAACGCCTTTCCACTAGCATCAGTGAAACAATGAAGTTGAATATTGTATATCTGAAGTTTAGAATTATCTCTAAATAAATGTCTAGGCAACTTAAAATGTTCCAAGGTTTCAATCCGCCTACACCAATTAATCCATTTTTTATTAAGTTCTTTATTTAATTTATCATCCCAGTTTAAGCCAGTCTTCCAAATTTCTTGCATAAGAATTCTTCCTATCACTGTGAATGGATTCAAATAGCCTAATGGATCATAAATACGACTTATTAACTGTAACGCTTCCCTTTTAGTTATGCATTCATTTGTTTTCCGATTTTGATTTAAAATACCTTGAAATTCTACCCTTAAATTATCCTCCTTTGTATTCCATTTATATCCTAAGACTTTAGATTCTATAGGGCTTCGATATTCAGGATTCTCATTTGAGTTGAAATGATTTTGAAGATCAATAGAATTTGTCGACCATTTCCGCATATTAAAACTAGCCTCGTTTAAAATTTCTTTTACTCCTGCATAAATTTCTAATCCTTCGTTTACGTTATCTACTCCAGCTATTAAATCATCGACGTACAAACAATCGTTTAAAACATTAAATATTTCTGGAAATTCTGTTTTATATTTATTAATGTGGTATTTAATTGTTGCAGATAACAAGAAAGGGCTTGGTTTTGCACCAAAGAGTACTCTAGTCATTCTCAAAATTTTCAGATTAAAATCCTGGTTTGAAACTGGAAGATCATTAATCCATAAAAATCTAACAGCGTCCCTATCTTCCCGATTAAGGCTAATTTGAAGAAAGGCTTGTTCTATATCGCCACTGAAAGCTATCTTATTTAATCTAAAACGAAGTAAAATCATTAACAAATCGGGATTTAAATTTGGCCCAGAATGCAAACAATCGTTCAAAGAGATAGAATCATTCAAATGAGATGACGCATCAAAAACAACTCGAAATTTTGTGGTAGTCTTATCTTCACGTATTACTGCTTGATGTGGCATGTAATATAATTTAGAACCCGCCTCCGTATCTATTGTTTCAGCTATTCCCATTTCGAGATAATTATCTAGCACCTGTTTATATTTCTGGTAAGTCTCGGGTGCCCCTTTAAATTTACGCGTTAAACTATTTAGCCTTTTAAACGCCAAACCATAATTATCCTTCAATTCATCAGTTCTATCATTCCACGGTAAGCGCACTTCATATCTATTTCCAACAAGTTGAATTGTTTCATTAAAATTCTTTAAAATTTTATTTTCAATATCATTTTGTTCTTTTTCCTGAGTGATACCCATTGACTCTAAATCCCAAAAGTTTTTTAAAACAGTGTTAATTTCTTTATCTTTTTCGAAATTTTCTTGATTTGTAACACATTTCAAAACGTTAATAAATGACTGCTGAGCTATCATTTCATTTGGTTTATTAACCCCATTTACAGTCCATCCAAACATTGTTTCCGACGCAACAAGTGAGTCTGACAGTCTACGTGTTTTTCCCGAAACCATTTTCCAATAATAATCGCTCCCAATTAAGAGAGACAATTTATAATAATGTGAATTTCCATATGTCCTATCCGCGAGTTGTAATTTATTTTCATGAAAATAACGCTTTACTTCCTGACTGGGAATCCCAATTAAACCCTCACTTATTTTTTCTGCTTCTAAAACTTCGATCGAAATGCTGTTATGTCTCGTCTGCGGATTTCTCAAAACAATTTTATATCGTCTGCGCTTTTCACTCTTCGATGTATTAGAACCAAAGGAATGAATCGTAATATTCTCTTCTCCCACGCATTTCAACTTCAATTTCTTTGCAACGCTACTGACTACGAAAGAGCGCTGTGATCCAAGGTCAAACAGCACTCGAATGACTAATTTATTACTTTCACCCAGAGCTAAAACACTTGCGGTTTGCAGATATATTTCCTTACCCAAGTTCTTATTTTGTATAGATGATACTACAGTTTCTGAATTAGAAATGTCACTTTTATTCTCACTAGTTTCACAAATAGCGGTATGATGTTTTCGCGAACATAATTTGCATCTACTTTTAAATTTACAGTCTTTTACTATATGGTTTTTCTTTAAACAATTCCAACACCTGCCTTCTTTTTTTAAAATATCTTTTCTTTCGTTAACAGGTTTCGAACATTTTTCTATTTCGTGATTTTCTTTACAAAATAAACACTTTTGACTATCAATACTGGTGTTTAATAAGGCGGCAGTTGGCGTTTTATTTTTCTTAAAACCCCCTTTAAATGAATTATCTCTATCGCGTTCCTTTTCTCTAACAAATGTTTTATTATTATAAATTTCGTCCGATTCCCCTTTTCGAAACGATAAAGTTTTTTCTCTCGTTACTACCTCCTCTTTTAAATAGTTTAACAATTTACCAACATCCCAAGATTCGGTTTCGTCTTTATAATCCCTATTATAATTTAACATTATAGAATCCGGAATTAGTCTAGTTATTATGGGAAATAATAAATTGCCATAACTTTCCAGTTCAATACCCAAAGATTTTAAACTGCGAATTTGGATTTCACAAGTGTCGTACAGATGACGCAGATCTCTGAGATTCGAAACATTTCGCACAGGAGATAAATTTAAAAACTTGTTTATATGGGATCGGATCAAAAGTTCTTTTCTACCAAATCTATCTTCTAAAATTGTAACGGCAGTATCATAATTCTGTTCCGAAATTGACAGTCCCTGTATAGCAATTTGAGCCGTATCTTTCAGTAAACTCTTTAGATAGGTGAATTTCTGAATTTTGTTTAAGCTTTCGCTTTCGTGAATCGCTGATTTAAACTGACTCCAGAATTCTTGCCAGTTTTCCGAATTGCCATCAAATTTTTCGATGTTTATTTTTGGCAATTTAACAGGAATTCTGTTTTCTGGTGTAGCGTGTATAGTTGCATTTGAGGATCTCCGCTGATTCAATTCTCCGTGATGTGAATATTCTCGTTGTTCAGTATTAGTACTATCCTTTGTTTTTAGCAAATCTCTTATGAAACAATTTATTTTTGTTTGAATTGAAATTATATTCTCCCGATATTCTTGATTAGCTTCAACTTCTTCTTCTAATTTCCCTAAATCAGTTATTTCGTTTTCTATGTTTTCGTCAAGTACTGTAAGTTTTGTTTCTTTATCACTTAACTGTGCTTTCTGTTCTTCTAACCAATTTAAAGTTATAGTACTATTCGCATCATTTAAAGTGTTGTTTATTTTATTAATCAGTCTCGTAATAGAACTTCTTGTAACAGTTCGTTTTTTTCTTAATTTTTCGATTTCAGTTACGTCGAGTGACATTTTTATTGCTTCTTTCTTATCTTCTATTTAGTAATAAATCAAATATTTTCTAGGAACGGGCGTCACGTTAAAGGCGCCAGATAAAATAAATCTTTATATCTTAAACTAATTATAATATAGCAAATGGCTTTGTCCCATCAGGAAATTAGTAACTCGCAATTTAATAAATAAATGAATCTTTACCTGATAGGTCTGGTTCTGAATCGCCGGCGTTGTCTTGAATCATCAGCTTCAATCCTTTAGACACGAACACTTTATTGACGATATTTACAAAAGCACTTGAAGATTTATGCCAATAACTGCATCATTATAAAATTATTAATAACAGCTATCTTTACAATAAAACATTAGCTGCTCAACGATGAAAGTCTCAAAGTCTCAATACAATACCATTCGGGTAGAATCCTTTCATCTCTCTGCCAACTGTCTGCAACAGCGATGGTGACGTAGCTGTCTGTCACGGCGCCATTATCGGAAATTTCCCATCAGTCATCGGAGTTTCCACATACTGTAATAAAATATTTGAAGAAACGTTTAGGGAATAAAAGAGTAATGTTTTGATAAAGGTTTAGAAAAACTGTTTTTTCAAATTTGGCTTCAAAATTTGGTTTATATATATTAACAAAGCTATTCAGTGAACTTCATTCAAGTATTATAATTAGAAATTATATTAGAAAAATTTGAAAGATGATTGTGTTGACTTAAATGATTTTTAAAACGAAAATTTTAAATTAAATTTTCTTAGATTTATAAATTTCATATTTTGAGAATTTAAGAAATCTCACGATACAAAAGGTAATAGATAATATACTTTATAATGTTCTTTTTAACAATGTAGCTAAAATATTGTTTTAAATTTGTTTTTTAAACTGATATACTATCTGTTATATGACATTAATATATGCAATTAAAAATATTTTTATACAATAAGCTTTTATTTAATCTTGATATAATAATAAATGCATTGAAAGGCGAAAAATAATTTATCATATATTTAAATGGGAATCCTTTTTTTATAATTATTTCTAATGGGAATACTAGAGTAAATAATTCTATTTAGAGAATTTATCTACCATTTTATATCGTGGATAAGAAAAGTGTCTAACGCCTATAACAAATTAGAAAAGATAATGGCTTATATATTTGACAATGCAGTTAAATTAATAGATCTCATTATTTAAGCTCCTATATGATAAATTAATTTTCTTCTCTTTGTGTATTATTTATCATTTCTCTTTCAAATAAAAGCTTACTGTAGAAACACCTTTTTCTTAATTGTATTTTATGTTCTGATTTTTAGTCTTGATCAATGATTAAATTTTAGTCGTTATTAAAACACAAACCATAAAGTTTAAGAATAGTATGAAATAAAGAAAAATAATTGAAGAACATTCAGAGAATAAAGAAATTGTCTTGCATATGCAGTTACTGAAAATGGATGTAATAACAATGTTACAACGAGTATTTTACTTGAAATTAAAAGGGGAAAACAAAAATTGCTACTTCGTCATTAAGTGCGCCAAGATGGAAAAATTCATCATTAAGTACTCCAGGATATCAAACCTAAAAGCAAATTTTCAGTGAGAAATGCATTTTTCTCTCGTCTGCTTCAGACTCCAACACAGTTTCTAAATAAATGTGGAAAATATCTCAATTAATATTTTCTTATCATCTTCTTTTAAAAGGGGACGAAAAGTTTATTTTACGATCTGTGAAAATTTCAAACTTTTATATCCGATGCATTTTTAAAGGTTGAAATTTTAATCCATAAATGTCTAATAGCCAAAATTCTGAGCGATTTAAAACAAATTCGCCAAAACTTTAGGAATTGAGTTACAGAAAACGTTTTCTTCATTGTATTTTACTGTGGAAACATTAAAATTCTGGTATGCTAGCATGCATTAGTTATTCTGGTATGTATTGCTATTCTGGTATGTTCATTCCTTAAACTAAGATATATGCGAAAAATTGTTTTAACATTAAATAAAAATATCCGATGCGGACACCATATGATTTTCTTGTACGGCTTATTAAATTATACACAGTTTTTGCTGCACTTCGTTTAAACTTATTTCCTCGAATTTCATTAGATATACATTTATCATTCAATCAATTCAGTTCTGAATTCGTAGCAAGGCAAAAGTACACTACGAAAAAAAAGGAGGGGACAGTTCTATATCTCCCGTTCTACTGGGCGTTTCTCATGTCTCGGCAGCACGATTTAGGGTATGTATTAGATTTATACATAGCATTGTTATAATATAGGTATTTTGACACAAAATCGACCTTTTCTGGAATGACATGCCAATTTTTTCCATATTTCGATTCTACGATTCAAATTATGGCCGACTGCCAAGTTTTGCAAAAATCGCACTGGTAGTTTTTAAAAAATCAGCTCTCAAAATTTTAGCTTCTCATTGTTAATTGAATTTTGTATATATTTATTAATATCTCTTTTTTAATAAACTTATTTGATTCTTTCTTTCACATTTCAAAATTTAGGTTCATTTTAAATAAAATTCACCCAATTTTTATGTTTATTTTAAAAATTTGTATTTTTAAATAATTTATGTAAATTTTTTGAAAAATATTTTGGATTATAATCTGTAAAATTTTTACCATCATCTGAAATTAGATATATTTATAAGCATGGCTACAAAAAATTAGAGTTTTATATTCAAAATTTCCTAAAATATATGTGAATTTACATATTGAAATACTTTGAAATTTGGCATATTTGTTATAAGTGATAATAACGCAAATGTGGTTTACGCACTTCGTGAAAATTATTTGAGAGTACGAACGATGACTTTTTTGCCGCTCCTGTACAATGAAAAAAAGGAAAAGAAAATATTGCTATAAATTAAGAAGTTCGCCATTCTTGGCACAAACTAAAAAAATGTTCCAAAATCAATTTTGGAATTTCTCTGTGAATTTCGCACCAAATTTTACAAAATTTAATGTGTAGGCATAATTTGAACTGTAGAATCGAAATATGAAAACAATTGGCATATCATTTCAGAAAAAGTTCGATTTTGTATTATATTTTTATATAATAACTATATTATTATATAATTGACTATATATAAATCTAATATATATCCTAAGTCGCGATTACGAGACATGAAAATCACAGTTTGAATTTCGTCAATCGGCACAGTGGAACTGAACACATAGAAATGTCTCCCCCCTTCTTTTTTTTGCAGTGTACCTGAAAACTCAAAATATCTTCATTAGAAATAGTAAAACACAGAAAAACCTAAAGCACTAAGTTTTAAAATAGTTAAAATTATTACATGGAAAAAAAGAAAAAAATGTAAATCGGCCGGCGGGTAGGAAAACGAAATTTTCGGTACGCAAAATCGAAAATTTATTTTGGTCCAACTGTGCAAAAAGATACTGAAGTTGGCGCACCAAATGACTTAATTGACCGTTCTATTAAGAACTTCAATTGTAAACAAATGGCAGCCTCGTTAGGTCTAAGGCTACTTTTGAATTGCCGTTAATTTTACAATTATTGCATGCAGATTAACTAAAGGCACGAAAATCTTAACTGGAAATTAAGAACAATATAACTGAATCCCTTTTAAATAAAAAAAATGCACAATTTACCAATATATAAGAATAAAAAACTTAGTTCACCGAGCCGGGTAGCAGAGAGTTAATATATGTATACGTTTGTGCGGCCGATTACAACGAAAAAGGGAGATGCACAACGAGATGTTATAACAGTCCCATACGCAAAATTTCAACGTTCGACGGTACTCGTTTTTGAGTTACAGGAGATATATACGTATGTACGGATGTACAAATGTTACAGAAAAATCTGTTCAGAATCCAGTTTAAATTAGGTTTACAATTCGCTTTGGAAAAAAGAGTACTTTATTCTATCCGTAAGATATCGCGCAAATCATCTTTCAAATGGATTCAAGAGAGGTCAAAATGTATACTCTCTTTGAAATCTGATAGTCGAAATTTTTCGCAATTACGATACTTCCTTTACTTCGTACGAGGAAGTAAAAAATCTAAATCGAATTTTGACTGATTAAAATAATCCTATTACATTGTTTTCGACTAACAATATACACTGCTCGACATTGAAAATGCAACACCAAGAAGGAGTGGTCAGAAATTTATGCAAATTTTAGAGTAGACGCACGTCACTGAGTTATGCGAATGATGTGAAATGCGCAGCTCTCCGACGCACGTGAAGTAAGATATAAGGGAAGGAACGTGCAGAATGGGCAATATTCGTGTCGTTATTTCTGCCAGACGAATTATCGAAGAAAGTTGTTTCTTGTCCCGGAGGATACGTGTATAGGAGAGAATGCCAGGCCGCCGTCAACGAAGGGAGGGTTGCTCCTTACGTCAAATCGTAGCTGATACCAACATGGATGCGTACACGGTGCATCGGCTATGGCGAACATGGTTGGAACAAGGGAATGTGGGAAGAAGGAGAGGTGCTGGTGCAGCCAGAGTGACGTCAGCGCGCATGGATCAACACATCCGCCGACAAGCTGTGGGGGTCCCGCAAGTCACTTATACCGCGATTCTGCAGCATGTGCAAGATACCCTGGATGTTCCCGTGTTGACGAGAACCATTTCCCGTCGACTGGTTGAACGTGGCCTGCACTCACGGCGTCCGTTAAGAAGACTGCCATTGACCCCACAGCATAGACGCCAACGTTTAGAATGGTGCCGGGCTGGAGCGATGTAGATGACAGAATGACGAAACGTCGTGTCCTCAGATGAGTCACGCTTCTGTTTATCCAGTGACAGTCGACGCATACGTGTGTGGCTTCGACGTGGAAACAGATCTAAACCGGTAGTAACTGTGGAACGCCCCACCGCGGGACAACGTGGCATAATGGTTTGGGGAGCTATTGCCTACGATTTCAGGTCACCTCTAGTTCGTATTTAGGGCACTATGACAGCCCAACGATACTTAGATAATGTACTGCGGCCGGTGGCAATCCCCTACCTTAATGTTTCGGCAGGATAACGCCCGACCACACAGTGCTCGTATCTACCAACGTGCTCTGCAAGGTATACAGATGCTTCCCTGGCCACCGTACTCTCCTGACCTGTCACCAATCGAACATGTGTGGGATGTGATTGGACGCCGTTTGCAGACTCTGCCCCTGCCTCGTTCAGAAGACGAACTGTGGCAATTGGCTGAAAGGGAATGGAGAGCCATCCCTCAGGACACCATCCGCACTCTTATTGACTCTATGCCTAGACGTGTCTCTTCGTGCATCGCTGTCCGCGTTGGTCCTACATCCTACTGAGCCTATCACCTATCCTACTGAGCCGACGCCATTCCCGCTCTGTATTCTGAGTATCATTTTGAAATAAAGATCACTTATTGCTGCTTGCTGTCTCTGTCTTTTCAAAATTTCATCACTTTCTGACCACTCCTTCATGGTGTTGTATTTTCAATATCGAGCAGTGTATGTATGAATCTGAACTAAATAGCTTTATAGTAAGAAGGTGAAAACTTGACGACAATATTCCACTCACAGTGAAACACCATGCAAGAACTAAATAAAAGCTTGTAATAGTTTAAAATAATGGGATATATATGAAAATGACTTATCAAATACACTAGAATTTATAGCGGAAGCAAGCGAAACTGTGAATTGTAGTGTTTCTGAAGGCATTTATTTAATTTAAAGTAAAATGCTGAGCAAATGTTTTATAGTATGAATTTGTAGTGACATAGTAGAATCCTTGCATATTAACACTTCTCTTTTCAATCGCGGAGTTTGTTGATTAAATTAGAAAGACAAATAAATTGTGAGTGGAAACACATTTCTTACATATCGTCGAATTTCTAATTAAATTTAGAACATAAATATCTTATACTTTGTAGAATGGCAACACAAACCTAACAGATGACACACCTGCTTATCGCGGTAAATTCCAAAGCAAGAAACATCGTATTTCATCATCAGTTACCCTATTTTTAATAAATTTGATCTTTGTAAAATTGAATGTTCTATAAAAATACTTCAATTTTTTTGAAAGAAATGCTCTGTTTATGAAAAAAACTGGATATGTGTCTGGTTACGAATACAGTAGTATCATGTTTGACAACATCGATTGAGCTTTTGACATGCATTTGATGAATATCAAAAAGACGGTCGGGGAATGAAATTCTTAGCTGATCTCTTTGTGCTTTTCTGATATATCTTCTGTTCGATTCAATATATTTGAAAGAAAATCTCGTTTCGTTCCTGAAAACTTAAAAGTATTTGCATAGGCCAACATTCTGTTCGAACTACTCGGTATAACAAGTAGAATAGACTGCAGATTAAATTCCCGATCCGTGGAAGTTAGATCATGCGGAATTTGGCTCGAGCGACGAAACTAAATGGAATGCTTTGGAATAATGGCCACTATTACGAAAAGGATCAGAGAGTCAGTTATTGCATCCCATTTAGGTGTCGGCAGCAGCAGAGGATATTGATACTTGCGAATTTGTACATTTAAACTGAAATAATGTAAAATCTCTCCACACTCAAGGCATGTGCTTATCCTGCCGTTGTGATTAGCATTTGGTATTGCTTATCGAGCATTTATAATTTTGACAAATGGTTGTGCATGAACGTACTGACAATTTCGGACACAGTTAGATATACGTTTCAAAGATGTAAATGAAAAGTTATAGCTCTGATGAATAGTTTAAAATGTGTATAACATAGTCACATTTGATCATTTTATCAAGGGAACACAACTGATGTCACACGTATCATTAAATAATCAAGAATCTGTACATGTATATGTAATAAAATGACTGCAGAGGTAATTATTAGAGATGAAATGTTTACCTGCGTCATAATTAATTAAGCCTTTAATGCATAGATGAAATGATTGACTTGAAGAAGTGTCCTAATTCAACACAGTAAATAAAGCAAGCCTTGATCAGTATAAACAGGTTCGCACATCCATCATTACGAGTGCGCTACGCACTCACGAGTTTTCATATCTTACGTATCTTTAGACGAAGAGAAGCGGCAACGATGCGCGGATAGCATCAACAAGGCAAAGAGGGAAAAAGTGCTGAGTAATTAATAACAGCCGTATTTATAGCTTAGTTCTTTGTTGGAATTTTGATCTGTGTTTAGATAAGAACTGTCATATTGCACCAGGATTACATAAGCCACCGGGAAACGGATAAAGTTTGAAAGACGCAGTGCAGATAGTTACCAGAAAAATATTTTAAGCAATTTATACTTTTAGAACATAAAAGAGACGTATCCAAATTAAAATGAGAAATTAAAAGGACTATTGCCAAATTAAAGTTATTAGTTTTCTTTCATATTTTACATCTTATACGTATGCTTTGCTTGGAGCTCTTAATTAAACTCTTAATTATAATGTGATAAATTAACAAATAACGCTTAACAAATTAAGCAATTTAAACGCATTAAATGCAGATTCATTTCATTTAATATTGACTAGCGGAAGTACCCGGCAGTTAAGTTAGATTGAGAGTAATGCATCTAGCAACAGAGAGCTTTTAGAGTGTTTAATTAGTATCTCTGATTTTAACAATTTGTTTTTGAAAAAAAGTGGACGTCGACCATTTCCAGGACGCAGAAAAAAATGGTAGAAAGTTTGGTGACTATAGCTATAGTAGTGAGCTGAGTTAATTGCGAAAAACACACAAATAGACATTCTTCTATATATATGTACTAGCGGAAGTACCCTATGCCAGTTAAGTTAGATTGAGAGCAAAGCATCTAGCAACATAGAGAACGATACCACTGTAATCCTTCTAATAACGATGCAAAAATATGATTCATAGTCATACATTTTTCACTCTGATGCGATATAAAACCCCATAAAATTTCGATAGAAAAATAAAATACTTCTCTCTCATTATACACTCACTTCCAAAAATTAAGCAAGAAAATGTAAAATGCAAAAAAATCAACAAATATTGCTTTGATTGACACAAAATTCGTCAGGAAAGTAGCATATATATTTATGCATAAAACAAAATCAATAATTATATACACAAATGAAAACAATATTAAATGTTTGAAAGTTATCAGATAATGACATACTGGGGACTTAAACAGAATTACGTATAAAGTGAAACTAAGCAGCATAAAATGAAAAAAAGACATTAATAGGGTATGTGATCCCCCCTCATCTGTATACAAAGCTTACACCTTGTGACAATGCTTCCAATTAGGGGGTAAATCACCGCAGAATTAAGCAATCGCCATTCTTCTTGTAGAGCAGTTTCCAGCTCAATAAGAGTGGTTGGAGGTGGGAAACGTGAAGATACAGCACGACCGAGAGCATCCGAAAGATTTTCAATGGGACTAAGATCGGGCGAATATGCTGGTCACACCATACTCACAATCCTTTAACTCTCCAGGTAGTCATCGACAATGCCAGCTCCATGGGGACGTGCGTTATCGTCTATTAAAATAAAAGTATAGCCAACTGCTGCAGCTTAAAATCTCACAATGGGTTCTAGTATTTGAACTCGATACCGGACAGCCGTCAAAGAATCCCGTTTAAAGATGCGAAGGTCGGTGCGGTATCCTAATGATATCCCTGCCCGCACCATAATGCTTCCCCTTGTCATCTGGCTCCAGAGCAAATCTTGACTCATCAGTAAACATGACATTGCCCCAGTCAGACACATTCCAACTGACATGTTCCCGACACCACTTTAATCTTGCTCCTCTTGATTGGACGGATAGAGGAACACAAAGTCGAGGTACCGAGAAGTACAATCCACTCATATGTAATCTTCGGTGTACAGTAGCTGCAGATATTGCCTAACCAATGGACGCTGTAACCATAGATGTCACACGTGTGGAAGTAGGTCTGCGATTCCTTTTGGCTACAATAGCAATATATGGATCTTTCTCGGGGGTTGTAACCCTTAGGCGACCGACTACGAGCCTTCGGACAACAGTCTGTGTGGTTTGGAATTGTTTCTATAAACGTGAAATTACGGAATGAAGAACGCCGAAGAAAAGAGCAACATCTGTGATGGACTGTCCTGCTTCAATGCGTCCCACAGCACGCCAGCGCTCAGAATCTTCCATTCGTCTTCTGGAAGTCATAGAAACACATATGTCTTGATAACAAATTGTACAAAAGTTTTAAACACCTTCTATCAGCACTTACCATCAACTTTTGTAACCCTTCATAAAGCTGGCTTCATATAAGACTGCTTTTTTTGCATATTTCTTGACATGAAAGAGCGATTGGCTGTTACCTAACATATTTGCATACTTCCATCTACCTCTGCAGTGAATTGCATTCTCTTCAATTCTGATTGGCTTCCGGAAATTAGCATTTTCAAAAAGTTGATCATAATTGATAAAAAATCAATAATGCGAACAAACAAACACACAGGCTGACATTCTTCCTTTTGTATATAGATTTTGTAAAACTTGAAAATTTTTGATTAACAAACACTACGATTTGAAAGCGAGCAGTAGCAATACTTTTAAAATAAAGCATTTTTATCTCCAATGCTCGAGACTGTTGCCACTCGCAAAAATGAGTACGAAAATTAATGTTTTCAGAGTTTTTAATTAATATCTCGGCTGATTAAAGTCGTAAGCAGTCGAAATGGTTTCCCTCGAATTTTTGGAATTAGGAATAATGTGTTTAATGCTTGGCAATGCTGTTTTTATTTCATCGTAAAACTTAGAAATTTTTAATAAAGAACTCTACGATTTGAAAACGAGTAGTGGCAACAACTTTCGAGATAAAGCAGATTTTCATCTCCAGCTTGCGAGACTGTTGCCATTGAGAAAAATGAGTGCTAAAATTACCGTTTTCCCGAGCTTTCAATTAAATTAAAAGTATTAAAAATCGAGATCGTTACATCAGGATATAAGGAATAAATAAAATAAATTTTAAATTAAGTTAAGGTATGATGTATATTGTAGAGTCATTAGGTGTTTTCGTAGCAGGAAATAGGAAAAATCAGCAATGCTCCCGCTGGATTTCAAATACCGGAACTTCTGAAGCTAGCTGAAAAATCAAACACGTTAGGCAAATTAGAGGGTAATTGCATAGAAAGTAAATTTAAAAAATTTATTATGCCTACAAATAAGTAAGTAAGCCGATAAAAAGCATAAAACCATAAAATGTAATAAACTATGGAATTTTATAATTTACATTACTTTTGATAAAATTTTCTGGGGAAAAAACGAAGCTTCATGAATAGCAATTTTTCTAGGATAACGGAAAAGTTTGAAATCTCTAATTTGTTTTCCACTTTAAAAGGCTAAGGACATTAAAATTTCTAAACTATTCAGCAAAAAATATGAAGCTGTCATTTAGATATGGTATTTTATGGTATATTAGATTTTTTAGTACATGCTTCTAAAACCTAAGAAAATATATCCAGTTTAAATCTCTACTCTCATTTAATTCAGGCTTTACTATTTTGCAACTTGCATTACTGCGTAACTATTAGCATCCTTTAGAAAAATTTCCAATACCGCGCTGAAGATAAAAATGCTTTTATGTTTTCGTAAAATGTCGCCATTCTCCGCTTTGAAATCATTGAGTTTGTTAATCAAAAATTCGTTAAAGGTTTACAAAATATAAAATAGATAATAAAACAAATTTCCAATTCCAAATTTTGGGTTTCCAGATGCCCATATTCGGGTGGAAACGTATGTTATTCAAACCTGGATGGCTCTAGGTACCGTCATTTTATCACAATGCGAGAAAAATGCACACATTTATGCAGATTCTTCATTATTTAATATCTTTAAATATAATACAGGGTTGTAATATTTGGTGGCAACAGTTTGAAAAGTGAACCGACATTTACAGTTTTCAACGCAAAATGCTAAAACGAAATTTAATAACATTAGTGGATTGATTAAAATCATTATACACACACACACACACATCTATTCCAGTAATGCAAAATTATTAGTCCAACTGAAATTAATAATAATTAAAATGAATCTGTGTTTCATTCTTTTAAATCGCTTATTGGTTTGAATAACGAGACAATAAATTAAAAAAAAAATATTTTACACTTTGCGAAACGCTAAAACACTGCCGCGTGAAAGATCAAAATACTTTAACTGGGCAGTGGCAGAACGTTTCTTTTAAATGCCAAAAGTTGTTGATTAAATTCGAAACGCAAATATATTGCGTTTCGCCGAGTGGCAAATTACTTCTTTTATACGGCCGAACTTTCTGAAAATTTAAAACTTAAGTATCTTATGCTTTCCTGAATGGAGATACAAACTTTTCAAAATCGCGGAGTTTTAAACCAAAAGATCAGTAATTTGTACAAAATATGAAATAATTAAAAAATTCGAATTCGGACTTTGAGGTGCTCATGTTCGAGTGGACGAAGAGTTATATTCAGAACTTGGGGTTCCAAGTACCTCAGATTTCCCATAATACGAGAAACATACATGTATATAATTTCTTCATTCTTTGATAACAGAGATTATACGAATCATTGGGCTTATTTTCATACAAATCATTCCACTGTTATTCTGTGTTATAAAATTATTTATACCAAATTTTTGTGTGGAATTTAACAAATTTGAAAGCTTTTCACAGTACATGCACAAGAACGTGAGGATTTTTATAGGAAGTTGCTTTAATAAGTTAAGTTTTATGTTGCTCCCTTCTTCGCATTTTATTTTTTGCTTTTATCCGTCAATGATCATATGGGTAAACCTGTTGAGCACTGGTAGCTAGATGAAGGTTCAAATAGCTGCGAACGATCTGGCATGTCTTATAAGATATTTTCCCCGCCTTCTTGGAATGCTTTCGTGGTGAGCACACTCGACGCGTATTCGAGAGGTCACTGGTTCGTTTCCCGGCAAGGGCATTGCTCATTTTTCACGTCTCTTGCTTCTAAATAACCTAATGACTCTACAGTGGCACCCGAAAAAAACGTTGGTGGATGATGATTCTCCACCACCAGGATTTGGCGATTGCGTCCCCTAATCCTTAGTCGCCGTTTAAAAGGGGGAGTATATAAGGTATTTCTCCCGCCTTCTTGGCATGCCTGCGTGGTGTAGTGATCAGCACACTCAACGCGTGTTCATTTTTCATATCTCTTGCTTCTAAATAACCCAATGACTGTACAGTATAATATAAATATGAACCAGTTTTCCTTAAAATGTTCTATTCGACGATATTCCTTCCTTGACATCAGCCTTTATGTGCCAACTAACCACCATGTTTTCCTTCCTCCAACCTACTTACATAGATAGGGAGGTAATGGTGTCGTTTCAAAAATTCGTTAGCGAGTTTTGTCCCGAATCCCAGCATCATCAACATTGCTATGCAGTAAAGTGAATAAGCCCGAAGATTATTTTTTCATTGATGTCTGTCTGTTTATGTGTCTGTACGTCTGTGACAATTATGTCACCAACAATAACTTTCATAACAAACTTTAAAAAAAATATGTTTTTCATATTTTAGCTTTGTGTATACATATAAACAGTTGACTAAATTTTGGGTAAAACTGAGCATTCGAAAGTTTTGATAGACAACCGGAAGTGGTACTTTATTTGAAGCTCATAATAATTATGAATGAAAAACTGTATTAAAGTATAGTCCAAGCCGTTCAAATTCAGTATTTAAGACTTTTGTATCCATGGAAACAGTATATTAGATTTTGGCTAAAATAGATAAACCGGAAGTGATACTTTACTTGAAGCACTGAACAGACTGTCGAGAAAATATATATTGTGATATAATTTCAATTCCAAAAGAACTGAGCTTTGTTTACTGATACCTAAATAACATGGAGGTAGATAGATATTTGTACCTATTAAAAGCATTTAGATTTGTTGATACAGTAGAAGTAGAAATAACAAAGAGGAAAATTAAATTTATCTAATTGGCTTAAAAGTTTCCGCTTTAAATATATTACAGAAATTTGATTTTTTTAAATGAAAACCATTTAAATGTTACTCAATTGTCATAGAAAATATAATTTTAGTAAAAAGAAATAAAGTGACCAGTATTTGGTTCTGTTAATATGAATTTAGAGAAACCGGTTATGACACGTGGCCAATTATACCCAATAAAATGTAATCCAAAATTTCGTATGACAGACCTTTTTTTGAATAGGAACAACAATTTACATTGTGTTTACAAACGATCAAATGAACTAATTTACTTGAAAATACTTTTAATGATACTTTAGTCGAAGTTCGTTGCTATTGGAAAATGAATTTGAGTGATCACGTGCCAGACCATAAAATTCTTTATTTGTAACTAAGCAGTTCAGAAGTTGAAGATTTTGCTAATATAAACGAAGGCACATGCATTTAAAATATGGAGAGAAAGAAGCTCTGCGATGAATTCTGGTTGGCAACCACTTAGAGTAATTATAATAAAGTCTACTTTACCAAATAACAGATATTCTTAAATTTTACTAGCAATTAATTTTGCGTTAAACTTTTCCCTATCCTTTTTTGGTTCATGTTACAATATTTTTTATTCAATTTTATGCAGCATAGTATGAACGTAGGAGTTCAGTGTTAACCCGGAGGGTCTGGAAACATTTAAGGGAATTCGAGCAGTTAGAAGTAACAGGTTTGCGAATGAGACATAATGCAACTGAGAAGGTGTTTAGTTTTTCACCTTAGAAATTTGTAGATTTTGTAAATAATTGACGTCTTAGCTACTAGGTCAAACAACTTTATATTGTAAAAATGTAATATGAAATACCGTTGACTTAATTGTGGTGAATTTTCAACTGTCATTTCCTAGTAAAAGACTAAATAAAATAAAATTGAATTCAAGTTTCGTGTCGTCAGTTGAACAGTTATAAACCACCAACAAGTGTTGCTCGCTTTTAGGTTTATATGAAAATTTTGAAACTGTTGCATAATTTTTATGTACCCACACTTTAATGTAACCGAATTTTAGTTTTAATAGGATAGCTGAGATATCTAAGAATGCTAAACAAAGTGTTTGGTGAAAAAGATAAAAATCATCGAACATTTAGATTTTTATGTATGTTACCTCCAGAGCTAAAATGTTTCTCCTTTTCGTTCTAAATGTACAGTAATTCACTATGCATATAAATTAGATTTACTAAACTGAAGACACGAAGTCATCGCTTTAAGAGATTTATCTGTCTCGGTAAAAGTAGTTTTCTAGACCTATCCACAAAATCCGATGGCATCAATCAAAAGATTTCTTCGAAAAGAAAAGTGTTCTTAGATGAGGCATTTTGTTGCTTTTTAGAAACAGCGAAGAAACTATATCCATATCTCTCCCCACATCTACCGCTGCTTCAAGCAAGAGCTATTGGTTTTCATCTTGACTTCGAAAAAGCTGTCATGTCCCAATCCTAATTAATTTATTGATTCTTTAGAAACGCTGTTTTGGTATATTTAGTTGCCATGACCGTATTACTGTTTACATCATTTCATTACGTTAAAACGGTCGATTTTAAGAATAATTACATGAAATATTAAAGAATTAAAAGATGAAATTGTCTGCTAAGCTGGAATTTCAATGGTGAAAAGTCAAAAACCGTGTAAGAAGTATAAGAAGACTAAGCATAATAATAGGCTAATCTGGCCCTTTTTAATTTCATCAATAATGTTGCATGCATATGGGTTCGTATTGGACTAAATGCACACAAAATTGATAATAGTTGAATAAAATTTATTTTACCAAAAGGAATACTTCACATTTCTGGAACTTTCCACAAAATACTCATGCGACTCTTCTCAGTATCACAGAGTACAATCAGTAGTTACACTTCAAACTACTAAGAAACGTTAAACAGAACGAAATGCAAAGCGCATCTAAAGAGCGAAGCTCACACGGACTTATTTCAGTACTCCGAACTCACTTTGAACTAAACAACAACTTAGAAACTGATACTTTCTCCGGTCTTATGTAGTTTTCTTCTGCAGCCTAGAGATTTCTAGTACGTTACACTTTTCGAAATGACTGGAAGGCATATGAGGTCCGGATACGGCTACAGTTACATATAGCATCGATTACAACTATTCAATTACAATACCTATTACAACTGCACAGGAGCCGGACCAAAATGTCGGAAAATGATAGCAAGTTTGGCGATTTTTGAAAAATTTTCGCCAAATTTGGCGACAAAAATTAGTTGACGAAACTATCCCCGGTTTGGCGAAATATGCGACAGCTTGGCGATATTTGCCGCAAATTTTTTTGGTGAAGACGGGTCTGCACTTATTTAGCATGAAATACTGGGTGTATAAATAAGTTTTGAGGGATTTACAAACGATTGCTTTGCTAATATTAAATTTTATCGGACAATCTTATAACTATATTCGTGTTAAAGCGTCAGCATTTTCGTCTAAAAATCAGTCTGTTTCATTTCGCTAAAGTGTAAGTAGCAAACGTTCTTTGCGCTCAACACATGTCATCCATTGTACCAGCAACAAAATTTACGGAAAGCACTTCTTTTTTGTTTTAATTTGAAGAAATGTGCAGCTGATGGACATCGATTGCTGCGTGAAGTATATGGGTAAAATGGGCCATCAATAAAAACATGTGACCAGCAAAATTTGAAGACGCTGAGTTGGGGGGGGGGTTACTGGACCAAGATTCATACAAAACTCAAGGGAAGCTCGCCAAAACTTCGGAAGTGACTCAACAAGCGATTTCAAAACGTCTGAAGACCATGGGTATGGTGCAAAAACAAGGAAATTGGGTTCTGTATGAACTCAAGTCAAGAGACGTCGAACGCCGTTTTTAACGCGCAAGCAACTCCTCCAAAGGCAAAATTGGAAAGGGTTTTTGCACCGAATCGTGACGAGGGACCAAAAATGGATCTATTACGACAACTCAAAGCCCAGAATATCGTCGGGTAATCCCGGCCATGCATCAACTTCAACGAAGCCGAATAATCATTGTAAGAAGCTAATGCTGTGCATCCGGTGGGATCAGCTCGGAGTGATCTATTATGAGCTACTCCAGCCTTACGAAACCATCCTTGGGGAACGTTACAAACAATAGTTGATGCAACTGAACCGAGCATTGAAACTTAAACGCCCCCAATATGCCAAAAGCATGACTAAGTGATCTTTCAGCACGACAGCGTTCGCCCACATGCTGCTAAAGTTGTCAAGGAAACTTTGGAGGCGCTTCAATTGAATGTCCTTCCCACTTCCCACCCGGCGTCTTCACCAGACATTACTCATTCCGCCTTCCACTTGTTCCGGTTGATGACTCATGACTTGGCTATGCAGCACTTTACTTCATACGAAGAAGCCAAAAATTGGGTCGGTTCCTGGATCAACTCAGAAGAAGAGGTTTTTTTAAACGCGAAACCCGTATGCTACCTGAAAGATGCGGAAAAATCGTAGCTAACGATGGACAATACTTTGAATAAAATACATTCTTCCAGTTTCTCTGAATAAAGCTTCAAAGTAGAAAACAAAGTTCAAAACTTAATCTTACATCCAATAGATAGAGTCTTCACTAAAAAATCTACTCCAAACATAAGGTTGTTGTCGCATTTCTAACTTAATTGATTGTTCATATTGTTGGGTGCGTGCGGGTTCGTAATGGACTGAATGCACAACTCGTTAAAAAGTTAATAAAATTTATTATTTTCACAACAAATAAAACGAAAACTGAAATATTCCCTCAGAGATATTCGTACAATATCACAATATCTCAAACGTTAAACAGAACTCAATTCAAAACAGAGAAAGTTAATCCAATCTCACAGCGAATTCGCTACAATCAATAACAGCATTAAGTAAACAAACAGTTCACTTAAAACAACAGCAGTTGAGCTGAGATATTTTAATTCGGCTGTTATCAGCTTTTTAATTATTTACGAGAACATTCTGCTAAAATATACTTTCTCGATTTTTCTGGATGGCAACAGCAATTACGAGATATTTATTTATTTAATATTAAAGGCACGCGCTCTTGTATTTTTACTTTTCCGACGTAGCTTTCTCTTCAATTTCGTCTGCGTTGCACGGGAAAATAAAACAATTTTAATTACAATTCTAAATAAAAAGCAAAATAAATACAAAATCCATAACAATATTAACGGGCTACCCAAAACAGTTTCTTCACATTTACTCAATGATGAATAGACTTACCCCTATACTGTTATTTTTCCGACAAATCTCTTTTTCTTTTGATTTTCATGCTACATTGAGCAAAAAATACTACAATTTCATATATAATTTCGTTAAAATTATGCATAGTTTTGCAAAATCCGTAACAATAATTTTAGAGCAGTGTCTTAATGGTTTTAGACCATATTTGTTCAGGCGTGGACCGTATTCTGGTTGTTTTACTTAAAAACATTCGATGTTTCTTAAATTTAATGCCATGTTCCTTTCGGGTGATCATTTTGCAGTGTCAACAATAGTCTTAATTTGCAGCTGAACATATCTATAACAGATTATATTACTGAATATAAGTTTTGGAAATGGAGGAAGTAATGATCTGAACTGCTTTTTGAAAGAATATGCAGTTATGCCTCTACGGATATAAAACTTCACAATTCACACGGTTTCCTCATCTGCAAAGGTAGAATAAAAAGGTGGCTATTGTTCTGAGCATAGCCGTCTTTTCAAGTTCAAACTATTCTCACTATTTTGACTATCTCTTCTTATTTGAAACTAACTGAGTCTATATTTTACATCAAACTTATTTCCATTAAAATGCCAGTTATGCATAAAATATTGTTTTCTATGGTTTGTTTTAATGTATATATACCTTATATTAAGCCAAGAGTGCGTTTTGTCGTCAAAAATTTGTCAAATTTCAAAACCCGTACATGAACCGAAATGAAGAAAAAGTTTGTACTTATGTATCATCCTGTTGACCGTACAAGTAGCGCGATTTGGCACCTATTTTGAATGAACCCTTCCTTTAGAATTCCGCAGTAACGATTAGCGACTGAAGATTGTTGCTGAAATTTCCGACAACAGTCGACGGAATAATACGTACTAATTAGCAAAAATTACTGTAACGTTTAATTATGTCGCTATGAGGGCGAAACTGTTTCCGAACAGGAAAATAGTGTGGTATCACGGTGATTTGGTGATGCCAAATATCCATTCAAATCGCAGTAAAGGTGAAACGCTAATGACGGTAGTTTTAACTGTGGAACCTTATCTCGTACACTGCGAAAAAAAAAATTGGGCAGTTCTATATCTCTCTTTCTACTGGCCCGATTTACGAAATTCAACTCGCGTTTTTCATGTCTCGAAAGCGCGACTTAGAATATGTGTTAAATTTATGTTCTAATATAGGTATTTTTATACAAAATCGCACCTTTTCTGAAATGATATACCAATTTTTTTACATATTTCGATTGTACGACTGACTCAAATTATGCCAAACTGCCGAGTTTTGTAAAAATCGCACGGGTCGTTTTTAAAAAGTTAGCTTTCAAAATTTTAGCTCCTCCATGTTAATTTAATTTGGTATATAATTATTAATCTCTCTTTTTTTATTAAATTTAATTGGTGCTTTCTTTCATATTTCGAAATTTAGGTTCATGCCAAATAAAATTTGCCCATTAATATGGCTTATTTTTAAAATTTGTATTTTTAAATAATTTTTGTAAATTTTTCGAAGAAAATTTTGAATTATAACCTATAACACTTTTGCCATCATCTTAAAGTATACATATTTCTAAGCATACCTGGAAAGAATTAGAGTTTTTTCTTCAAAATTTCCTAAGATATACGTGAATCTACATTTTGGCGCATTTTTAAATTTAGCGTATTTATTATAAGCGATAATAGCGAAAATGTGGTTTAAGCACTCTGTTAAAATTATTTGAAAGCATTAACAATGACCTTTTTTTCCGCTCGCCTGCAATGAAAAAAAGAAAATCTGAAAGGTTTCAGATTTAAAATTACGCTCAAAGGGGCGTTTTTTTAACATTTTGTGTGTTACCTTTATTTATTAAATATCATGTTCTTCGCACTTAAACCATAAAATTCAGTTAATGAACAATATCGCAAAATAATTTTAAACTGGGCGTATCTTTCGGATTTCTCATACACAGTTTCACGCGCTGCAGATAAAAATGATTTTTCTGTACAACATTGCCATTGCTCGCTTTGAAATCCTTTACTTTGTTAATAAAAATTTCGCTAAAGTTTTACAAAATATGAAATCGATAATAAAACAAATTCCAAATTTTAGATTTGGGCTTCCAGATGCCCATATTCAGAGAAGGATTACGTCATACAAAATTCGATGGCTCTAGGTACCGTCGTTTTATCACAATGCGAGCAACATATATACAATTGTGTACATTCTTCATTATTTAATTTCTTTAAATATAATACAGGGCTGCAATATTTGGGGGCAACAGTTTGAAAAGTGAACCGACATTTAATGTTTCCGACGCATAATCGCAAAACAAAAACAATAGTCTTTCAGGGACAAAGCCCCTTTGGACTAAAGATGAGAGGAAAATAATTTGCTATAAATTAAGAAATTCGCGAAGTTAATTATTCTAGGCACAAACTGAAAAAAATCCGCCAAGATACATTTTTAAATTTCTCCTTAAAGTTCTCATCAAAAATTTCAAAATTTAATATCTAGGCATAAGTTGAGAAGTAGAATCGAAATATGGAAAAAAATTGGTACGTTATTTCAAAAAACGTCCGATTTTATGTCAAAATACCTATGTTAGGACAATACCATACATAAATATAATACATTTCCTAAGTCGCGCTTTCGAGACATGAAAATCGCAATTTGAATTTCGTCAATCATCCCAGTAAAACGGGAGAAATAGAACTGTCCCCTATTTATTTATTTATTTATTTTTTTTCGCAGTGTACATTTCCCTTATTTATTTGTTGCATTGTATATAATGTGTGTGTGGAATGGGTACTATTTTATTTTTTGTCTGAAGGATGAGCGGAAAGACAAATTCTTATCCATCAAATTTCAGACTGCAGATGATTATGTTTGCTGAAATTCTAACAGTGGTATTGGTTGCACGGAATCTCTCCTAACTCAAATGCAAGTTCGAGAGTGAAGAAACAAAAGTCTTTAATTAGTGGAGATGCCGAAATCCAAAAATGTAGCACGTGATCATTTTCCATTAGCAGGAAGCAAATTTCGCTAATATCAGATTTTTCGTTTTGACGACTACGGTACAAAGCAGCAATGTAAAAATTTTCCAAAGTAAAACAATACATTTTCACAAAATGAATAACTCATTCCATATAAAATTAATTTTTTTTTCATAAACTAGAGAAATGAAAAGTGCTATATTTGGTGATTTATTGCTTGTGCCCAGCTAACAGAAAAGTACGTACGTTTTTTGTGACGTAAGCGACACATAAATAAGCCGACGTAATTTAGTTTCAGAAGAACTTCCAAAAGTTCTCGGTTTATGTACGGAAATATACGGTACATCAGAAATTTCTAAAAATATCCACTGGTTTCAAAAAACGTCTTTCATAATTGTCTGGTAATTTTTTCATGATATTTTATACCTTGTTATGTGCTATCTACTGTGGGTCAGTTTCATTTAATTCTACATGTAACCTTTTTGAGAAATCGTAATTTTTGTGGGTTTTCCTTAATTAATGATAAACAGTGCAGGCATAACGTTTAATATATATATATATATATATAATTGCAGTTACTATTCCATTAGCAGATTGGTCAGCTGGGGCTGTTTATTTTGACAAAAGTTTAGAAAACGACTTCTAAAATTGAAAACGTCACACTATTTAGGTATATAATGTTTTTTTATTATAAAATTCATGTTCTTTCTAAACTCCATTCATTTCATCTGCTACATTCATAAATACAGTTGCATTAAAACTACATTATGATGCATTTTATATAATTTTTCCGAAGATTGTGCTAAATCTAAACAAAATTAAGAATTCCTTTTAAATTTCTCATTTACATTATTTATTTCTTTATCACCCAAACTTTCGTTTAGTAATTTTATTTCTTACTTTGATTGCTTAAAGTATTTTCTGTAAATTATCAGAATAAAAGAGTTATCTCAGAGGGTACCATTGTAAGGATAATTTATAGGCTTCAAAGAAACAGTTATATTAAAATACTACGTTTTTCTGAATATCAGGCAGCATTTCTGATTTTTTTTGACGATACGTCTTAAGTGAAAGATAAACAGCGCCAAAGAGCGGAAAAATATTTCTATTATGTACATTCTACATACATTCTTTAAAAACGCACTTGAAATTCGAATGAATTCTGAGTACTTATTTACTTCATAGAATGCAGTAAATTTCTGAGTGTCGTAAGTAAATTTCATTATCTGTGGAGCTTGAAAGTTCTTTCGGGAATGAATGTTTTCCTTTTTATTACAGAACTGTATGCATTTCTTAGAATATATTCCAATGTCCTTGTCACTTGGATCTCCACAAGGTTACAGGATCAATAGTTCTTTCGTTCAAGGGGGAGGTTGCAAAGAAGATAAAACAATTTTAAGAATTTTATTTTTGGTATTTCAGTCTATTTTTAGGCGGGGGAGGCGGAAGGAAATATTTTTCTCTCATTGCAGTACATAACTGCAGTGCTTCTTTCATAAAAGCGATAATGGTATTATTATTACGGTAATTAAATTATAAAATGAGCATGTTTAATTCCTTAAAACAACCCAGTATTTATGTATTATCCCGTTCATCGTGAAAGTTGGCTATCATCGATCCATGAAAGTTTTCGGAATTCCGGAAAAGTTCCGCCGATATTTCGTGCGGATATCTGAAATTACAGATGCCTATTTAATAAGTATTCAGCTTTCCAACAGCTTCGTTTTTGTGCTCCGTAAAAATTGTTTCGGCCATTCTTACTACGGTTATTAAAGAGTTATTACGCTTTTTCAAAACGATTTCGAGGCTGTTTATTTTACTTTGAAATGTAAAAATTATTTTTCTAATCTAATAGCCTTCTTTTTAAACTACAAGTCTGCATCGTGATTTCTATAATAGAAAGAGTTTCGTAAAATTTCCAGGGATATACATTTTCATTACTCTTCGACGAATTTCCAGAGCCCAACCATCGTTGTTGGTTCGCCCTCAGAAAGAGCCATTTTAGATAATAGTCGGTAAATAAAACGTCAGGAGACTTTGCAGGAATACATTGAAATGTATGTAATACCAGTATAAGTTTTCAAGTTTCCTAGGAATGCAGGGGTACATTCTGAAGTATGATTTGCTGCTTTCTGTTGATGAAGTTTCAATCTGAAACATAATGGGATAAAGAAATGAAATTTCTGCTGCAAATATCGGACGTAAACTTTCTCTTGATAGTAAGTGGAACTGAGTTTAGCACTTTTTTCAACTCATCTTATTGCTAATTTCCCATTGTAAGATAATCCTTTGACTGTCATAAACACTTAACTGAAATTTTCTTTGTATCGACGGAATTACGTGTGTACATTTTTTTTTCAATAATAAATAGACCTTTTCTTGAAGTCATTTACATAAACCTATGCTTCATCAAGGGTCACTGTGTATTTCCCTTTGTCTTCTGCTAAATAGGTTACAGTTCTCAATAAAATGTTCTGCATTGAGCCACGTGTCTGGGCAAATGCTGGTGAATATTGTTTATAGCTTTCTTAATTTGTAACGCTTTGTTTAATATTTTATTTATTTTTGCTGCGTAAGAATTTAAAGACGTTGGAATTAATTTCTGTACCTGCTAATGTTCTCTTGTTACCGGCGCTTTAATATAAAAACAGGGGAAAGAAATATAAAAAACATATAAGTTCTTTTGGTATTCGTTTGAAGTGTTCTTTCTGATAATAACTGACGGTGCTTCCCTTTTCCTATAATAATGTTGACGATTTTGCACTTTGAAATTTTAATACCATTCTTTTCACAATATTTTTGAATTACGGAATGGAAATATTTCTCTTCGTAAAGCTCAAAAACATATCGTTCCACCCACAGCTTGTTTCCAAGCAACATTTCGAAAGAAAAATATTTTTAAACGTAGCAAACGATATTTCTCATTTCAAATAACAATCGATTGCCAGAACTCCGTTACATCTACTTTTCTAAATTCTTTATCAAAATCGTTCTAAAAGTGTCTAAACATACTCTGTATTTTGTTATGTCCCCCCTCAGTTTAACCTGAAGCTCTGTTTAGAACGCTATGAGTGCAAACTTCCCGCCGATAACTGTTCCAGTTTATTTGTTTTTTGTAAGCCTTATTGAGCTGACCATACAGCATCCAATGATACATTTTTTTAAAGTTAGTACAACTATACTTGCTAGATGGTCTTCTCTGCCAAGACATAGTGCCATATCTGAATTCATAACTGCTGGATGTTAGGCCTGCACTTTAATGTTTCTCTTTAATGCCACCCATACAATGGATCCAGGTTAGATCTTGCCGATGGATCCGGGTTCGAATCCCAGAGAAGGCATAAATGTTTGTAAGTATCTGTACAGTAAGGAAGAATTTAAGGCACATGGTGAACGAAAAGTCTCCTCGAGTGGTTGATGGTAAGGGAAGAGGGGTCAAAAACCCTCGGATTATTCCCTGGGGTATTCTCCCTCAAATCGTTATACTTAACAACATTTGTTTAAATATATCTTTTGCTAATCGTTATACTTATGAAATTTATTTATGTAGTCTTACTATTATATATATATATATATATATCTGTCTATCTATCTATAGATAGATACATAATTTTTTTATTAAAATGAAACAATTTTCTTTAAAATTCGTAATTTTTTAATAGCGAAAATTTTATTAGAGTACTTTCAAATAATATCAATAACAGTAAATTGTAAATTTCAGCGTATTTAATTGCAGTAATGGTTGAAATGAAATTAGGCTTAACAGTGAAAATCCCGTGTATACGTATACTTCTGGAGCGCTGTGGTTTGGAAAAGCTCTTTTTGTCCTTTCGCCGATCCTGTACAGGTTAAGACCACTGAATACTGATAGTTCTAACCCGATTTGAACGTAAGAGAATAGGTTGGCTGCATAGCTGGTCTTCATGGTTTTCCCCTGTGTAAAGTGAATGAGAACCAGTTTCCTTTAGAAAGTTCACCAGGAAGGCATCTCTAGGCAGACAGTTCACTTATGATTTACTATATTCATATACTCTAACATTTGACTGAGCACCAACATAAAGACTTGAAAGATGATCTGACTTAAGGGGACGACTGAGATTGCTCAGATTTCATTCTTCTGTCAGTTCGCACAAAAACCTGCAACAACATTCTTTAATATCTTCTGGAAGAGTTATTTCTTCTTGAATATAAATCTGATGGTATTTTGCGCCGGTGGGTTCTTCATACAGTTAGGAAGTCGTTATGGAATAGATATAAAAATGAACGAAGGCTATTATTGTATTCTAAAAGGTAATCAATACAAATGTTAGAATTTCACGGGACGATGGTTATTCACGGAAGATGTTAGAATAAGAGCATTTCTTTTAACCTGATGACTAGAAAATAACTGGGCAATTTTCCAACTTTTTTCCCTCCCCTTACTTTTACACCTGAGGGATAACAAAATTCGATTGCTCTTTCGAATACTATTGCGCTTTCAGGTACTATATCCTAGGAGTCGTATGTATTTTGTCCTATGTACCGCATTTTCTGGAGCACCAAGTCGCCCGCAAAGCAAGTTTTGATCTCCCGTCCCTCGTTCATATATCTCAATCCTAAATTTGGGATACTTGGACAACAAACACTCGTAATTGGAGCGAAAAATTTTAGCAAAACTTCCTATTCTCTTTTCGTTATTTAAACGATTCTACAAATCGTAAAATTAAACATTTGGAAAAATCTGAATCTTAACGACATCTAGATATCACTACGTTAAAAGATAACTAAAAGATACAGAAAATATTTTTTTGCAACTGTTGGTCCTAGGAAAATATTCATTTTATCTGATATTTTTGCGTCAAAACTCATTTCAGTTGCACTACAACAGCAATTTGCAGTTTTCTTATTAATCGTCATTGAGGAACAACGTGCTACAGCAAAAATGTTTTCATAAACGTTTTCCCTATAGCAAAACAAATTGTTCGAACATTAAAACTTTTACAATCCAGGTAAAATTTTTTAAACCTTTTAACTTTTTTTAAATTCGAGCTTTTACAATCCAGATGAATTATCTGTATTTTGATACAATAATGTATATTTCTTAATTTTGTTTATCACATATTTATTTTATTTTTATTTATATATACTTTTTTATTTTTAACATTTATTTTTACTTCTTTGTACGGAGTAAAAGAAGTATCAAAATCAAGAAAAAGTTTGGATTTTGGCGAAAAATATCCATTTTGACCGTTCCCGAATCCATTTGGATTATTTTTTTGTGTGACGTCCATATGTACAGAAAAAATAAAGGATACTTTACTCCAAAACAGATTGTAAAGCTTATTTAAAAACTTTTTTCAGGAGGTCTGTACTTATGTATCTCACATACCTACAAAACAATTAGATGTAGAACGTTCACATTTTGCTATATATTTACAGGATGTCAAGACCACCCAAGCTCTGCACGTTCAGATTTTTCTCATGGAATATATAAAAAATGCTCAAAGAAATGCACCTCTACGACCTGTACATTTCGAGATAAATGTGAAAGAAAATTATGACGTCATATCCGGTGCAAGGATAAAATGAGAACCATGAACATCGGTACAAAACACTTATATGCATGGCAGACATTTTGAACATCTTCCTGCGTAAATATACACAATATTCATATTTCGAATAAAGTTTGTTTTTCTTACACCGGATATGACATTATCATTTTTTCGCATTTATATTGAAAGCTATGGGTGGTACGGATACAGTTCTTTGGACAATGTTTTAAGAATTCCAAGTGAGGATGCAGAGTTTGGGCTATGCAGAGTTTGGGCGGTCTTTATTGGTCATTCTGTATGTACCTTGCCGTCCTTACCCGGCCTAAAAATCGCTACTAGGCCTTCATTTTCGCAATCGTTGGTCATGGTCATACACTCAAAGTTACAGAAGTGTTTGAATGACGAAAATATTCATATTTTATCAATGTTAAATTTAAAAAAAATTAGTATTCGGCAAATAACGAATCTAACTTTTAGTGCGATCTCTCGCTGCTTATATGTGGGAAAGTTTTATACCAGTTATGGATAAATAAAAGTACTATAAGTTTAACACCTGTACGAGAAAAGTGACCGGGGTATTTGATTTCAAGATTTGAAGTTTTTGATGTCATTTTCAACTTGCCTTGAGGAACCGTTAATTAAGTTAGAATATTTCGAGGAAATAAATTGAAATGGGGTGCCTCAAAAAATGTGTATAATTTATTAGGCGTACAAGTAAATCAGGTGGTCTCCAAATCAGAATTTTTTACTCTGAAAAAATCCAGCGATCTCTTCAGTGGCACCCGAACTAGGAAAAGTTGACGATAGCTTATCACAGACGGGATTTGTCTGACAAGTTCTTGTGTATCTGCTTTTTTAATCAAGAGATAATTTCAGCAATATGAGCGCAGTGAGTTTTGAATCTCACTATTATACAAATTGCAAATTTTGAGTGTTACTTTCCGTGGCGTTATTAAGTAATGTTCAATTTAGATATTGATCCCAAATGAATAACTGTCAGGCATAACCCATTTTATGACAGTTGTGCCCTTCTTCACGTTTTCAAGTTACTTATATCCCGACTGGAGGCTTTTGTACTGTCTCCCTTTGACTGGATCTGACACAGGTGTCAGGACTGAGTGTTCGGTGCATATTCTTGGCAAACATCTTCGTGAACTCCTTAAGTCCTGATCTGGAACAGGGAGCTGAATGCAGCTATGTTCGGTGGTAGATACTGTGATTGAGTTGGCAAATAACTGCACTTGAAAGAGATTTAAATTCCTCTTTTATTAAATCAATATTATTTACAACCACTTCCCAACTCGGGAGGGATACAGAAAGTAAAAGACCGCACTTGGGTCTAAAATGAACAATCAGATAAATTTAAAACTAAAGCTAAATAGAAATTAAATTAATCTTTGCTCACAGAGCTATACGCGAGGTTGGCCTCTAACTAAATGGTGCGTAGCAAGATTTACTAATACTGACGCACTTGGATTTATTTCAATAAGCAATCACGTAACAAGCACTATGGCTTAGAATTTAACTGCTAGCTGGTCAGGCGAACGTCGAATAGAATGATCGTGGTCTGAGACTAAAAACTTTCTCGCTCTGAGAGGTTTCTACCTCTGGCTTAAATAGTCGTTGGCTCCACTTCAAATTAGCATAAGCTGAAAACGCGCGCTTCTTCTAACGGGAAGTTGAAAATGAGAAGAGATAGAAAGATTTAAATTAAAATAAAACTTTGTTAGTTTAACTAAAACCTTACACAGGTAAGTCTGAGTAATCAGTCAATAAGTGCAAGAAAGGCTAAAATGGGTGGGTGTTTAAGAGATTATTGCATCTGCCCTGTCTGTCCTCGTAATAGCAAACGACTGGAAGATTCGTGGCTAGGATGTCAGCTGATTTTTCGCATTTTCCGCGCCAACGCTTAATGATCTCTTCCCACGCGTAATAATAATGAAGAAATTTATTTGTGGCATTAAAATTGCCAGCTCATTGATTGCAGTCTTTAATGATGTATTCTTTTCGTTATTTCGCACCCTGCTTCCACGTATGCTTGAAAGGTAATACCCAGGAAAACTTAAAATAACCAATAACCTTTTTCGAAAAGGACTAAGATAGGACTGATATCTGATGTGTTTACGACAAGATTTGTTTCAGATGACTCAGCGCTTCCATTAAAGTTAAAATAGCATTTTAAGAAGTTTGGCATACAGATATATAAGGGGAAAAAGTCAGAAAGTAATAGAATAAATTTGCTGTTTTTCTAGCTATCTTTAGCCAATTTATACGTAGTCTATTTCAAGTTGAATATAACAATAAAATTAAGTTAATGGAAGAACTAGCTTTATTCCCTCAGACAAAAATGTTTTCTTTTCGTACAGTGTTGCCATTGCTCGCTTTAATATCGTTAAGTGTGTTAATCAAACATTCGTTAAAGCTTTAAAAAATATGACACAGGTAATAAAACAAATTCCAGATCCCCATATTCGGTGGAAGATTACGTTATTCAAAATTTGATAGCTCTTGATCAAATTTCGAGAAGCATATATACATTTATTCAGATTATTTATTGTTTAATTTCTTTAAACATAACACAGGGCTGTAATATTTGGTGGCAACAGTTTGAAAAGTGAACCGACATTTATAGTGAACCAACGCAAAATGCCAAAACGAAATTAATAGCCCTTCTGGGCTAACGCCCTTTGAGCTAAAAAATCTAAAAGGATTCATATTTTAACAATCGCCCAAAATAGCTCTTTTAAAATTTAATATAACTTATCAGTAGTGATTATCAATTAAGATGGCCCATGTGGAATAGCCAAGCATTTTATAGGCTATTAGATAATACATTTAGACTAACACGGGGGGGAACAAAAAATGTGTAATGTAATTCTATAAAACTATTTAATGTTTTTAATTTAATACATCATGAGTTAAATGCATTTTTATAGAAATCAACCAGTTTCAAAAGTAAAAAATAATGTTTTTAAGATATGTATACATTCCTTTAAATTATTTAGTTCTTTAATTAAACCAGATAGATTAAATATAAAAGAAAAGTATCTTGTGTTTTCCGATTGGAAACAGATTCGAATGAAAGATGAAACAATGCATTGACAGGGAAGCACGCAAAATCGCATTTCGAGACTAATAAACCTTTTATGCTAATAAATAAATGAAAAGATAAAATTAAAAAAACAAAGAAAATATAAAAGGATTCAGATTTTCGCGTCGCACCAGAGGAGTAGTTAAGGTTAATTGTGCTTCCACTGAACTCGCAGTTTATCAGTCTGCTTAGACTCACTCTTATTTAATATATTTTGCCTTATTAACTTAATAATAAACAACGCATTTTTATATATATGCGAAATAAAATTTAAAACAGAGTCGCAAAATTTTTACAATAAGCATATTTTTAGATATCCCGATAGAGTGTTAAGTGTTGTTACATATGTATTTATTTTTTCAGTCTTTTATCAGTTTATTATATACCTATTAGTCTTCTATCAATTTATTAAATTCAGTTTGATTTAAGAAAACGATAACACGCATAACTTTTTTTTGCTATTTTAACTTTATTATTAAAAGTCACTTTCTTCACACTTACGCCGCATAACATTCAAATCACACTTTATTTAAAAGCAACATATGTCAGAATTCCAGATACAGTGTTAAATGTTGCTGCTAATGTTTTCGGTCTTTTCCTCAGTTCATGATATCAATGTTCAGTTTTCTTAGTACTGAATTATACAGTTTTTTTTTCTTTTTATTATTAACTTCTTGCCTTTCTGACTTTATGTATTAAATATCACTTTCTTGGCACTTAACGCCTCATAAAATTCAGCTAAAAACAGCCTAACTTTATTTCCGATAAGTTTTGCCATTCATTTTTTGCTTATTGATTATATATTTATTTATTTCCTTTTTCGTGTTGGCATGTAATTTTTATTTTCGGTATACATTTTCTATAAAAGTAATGCGTGATAATAACATTTAGTGACAACATTTGTTTATTTCAATAGTGATAAGGATACAAACAGAAACTAAAAGTAATATTCTGTCTAGGGTTCTCGTATGTACATTTAATTATACGTGTTTAATAGTAATGATATATTCATATTTGATTTCATTAAATTCCACCATGAAAATAGTTGGTTGACTTTTCCTTAATAAAAGATTAAGAATAATTTCTTAAACTTCACTGTAACTGAATTAAAACTCTTGAAAAATGAGAGCTTATTGCTTTCTTTAACAATTTTAGACAATAATTAATTAAACTAAAAGGAAAAGCTACATTTCTTCAATTAAATATTAAAATAAATGCTCTTGAAGCTTGCATAATAAACTAACTGATGAAAACTAATCTATCCATTGTGTAATTTTTGAGTTAGTTTAAGTTTATGTTGCAGTAAATAATCTTTTATTCTATCAAAATTTCGCTCTTCGAACAGAATACGAACATTGGAGTTGGAAAAAGCGGGAAAATGCGAAGAAATATGATTACGAAATTATGTCTTTTCATTTTCGATTTTCTCTCGAAACAGTTTAATTATGTTTTTATAGTAAAGAAGAACTTAACTCTTGGAAATAACTTTAAAAATTTTGATCATTTTTCAGCGAACAAGCGCTATCAAATATTACGCAATGGAAAGATTAAATATGAAAAATAGGTAGGATTATATTTTGCAAAAGAATTACGAAACTTTTAAAGGGGCTTGATGAAGAAATGATGTTCAGTTTACTAAGTTATTAGATTTTATTTATTTATCTAACGTAATTGAAAAAAGAAAAATGATTCCTAGCTTTATTTTAACTTACAAAGCTTTTTCAGCAATTTGATTCGGAAACGTTTTCCTACTTTTGTAACATTTCTCTTTAAGAATTAATTTTTTTAAAAGAAGATTTAGTTAAAAAAAGAATATTTATTCCTTTCCGAAACTGAGCCTGGCTTTAACTCTCTACTTTTGTTTTTGATAAATATATGTTTACATACTCTGTCGTACAGATCATTGATCTGAAAATGGCGACCCCCGAAGCAATTTTATGCGGCTTGAGAATACTTTTACCGTAAATTAATTAGTATTATTATGACAAGAATTTGAAGGAAATGTTTACGATTTTAGTGATCTGGAATCCAATTCTGCATTATTTTCACTACCAAAAACGATCTTGAGTGATGTCCAGAAAATCTGTAAATGGAGCTCATTGATTTACGTTGTAACATAAATCTCATTCGAAGATTTGAATATACAAATTTGACTAACTTTTATTAGTTTTTATCGAAAAAATAATTGTTTTCAGTTACGGATTTATGCAATAAAAATAATCGTTTTGTTTGGAAGTACATTTACATGTTAACAGTTTCTTTTCGTAACTGAAAATTAATAAGTAGTAGAATCTTTAGGTTTATCAATTCAGGAGACGTGAGAAATGTTCATTTCCCTCGGTGGGATTCGAATAACGGACTTCCCGACTGCTAGCCTGATGTATCATCCAATTACATCACAAAGGTACGCACAAAAGTGGGAGAAAATACCTTATAATGTCTTCGAAAGGAACCACACTGCCGATGAGAATTTACAATTTTTGATGAACCTTTCTAGTAACCCCCCCTCCAAGGTTACAAACTTTAAATGAAAAAAGAAAGAAACAAAGACGTTTATACTTATTCACAAGAAAATATTATTTTTTGTTTATTTGTTTAAAAAAATAAAAGAAAGGAATACGTCTCATTATTCATTCTCAAATTTTGTCTCTGTTGGGAAGCCTTCGTATATTTCCCTTTAGTTTAAATTAAGAGTAAGTAATTTAGTAGTAACTTCAGTATATTACGATTATCTGAATAAATATGAATCTGAAATTTTTAATATTTAGCTGTCTATTCAATTGAATTACAAAATGTGACCTACAGAAATTTTTGCAGACACCGACTTTTAGATTTCAAGCAGAAAACAACTACAAAATTAAAATGTTTTCTTTGCACTGTAGAGACATTATGTATTTTTTTCAAGCAGGAGACATGAAAAAGGATCAATGCACTCACCGGGACTTAAACCTTGGGCCTCTCAAATACGCCCATTATGTGCTGACCATTATACCACGAAGGCATGCTAAGAAGGCGGGAGAAATACCTTATAGTTTTATTTTTACATGTATATTTGAACACATATCTAATAAGAAATTTTGAATTTAGTTATGAAATTGAACAACTTTTGTTTTGCCAACAGTAACAAAAAAAATTCGTTTTCTTTCTTTGTTTTATTTATTTATTTACTTATTTTTAATCGCGGCCTCTCATCTATCGGGCACTTTATGTCTGACACCACAGTCATAGATAATATCTTTTTAAATATTGTTCAATAAGTTAAATAAATAGAAGTTTCGTAAATCAATATAAGTTTTCTTGGAGTCAGTATAAGTCTTCATTATAGTATATAAGTCATAAAATATAAGTTCATAATAAAGTTTTATTGTTTTTTATTAAAATCTTACAATCGTATATAAATTAAAAACTCATGTTTTATTTTTTTACAAAACAAAACAGACTCTTTATCCGTAACACTGATCTACTTATTCTTTACAGAAGTCCAATAACATTATAAAGAAAAGTCGCCTGATTTTTTTTAACTAGAGTGCTACCAGTTTTTTTAATCTTACACGTCCCTCCTTGGAATCGTATACGTCTCCTTAGAGACCATACGCACAGTTAAAATCTAAGTTCATTGTACGATCATATCAATTGCACTGTACGTGTTGCTTGGTCTGTTACATTGTATCCGTTTCATTGTACATGTTTCAATATACCAGTTTCATTGTATCCCTGCACACTCTCACAAAGTCCTACCCTAAATGTGCCATTTAATTGAAATATTCAAAATCACATATACAAAGAGTGCTACATACGCAATACTTGTATATGATAATATAACAAAATTCTTAATTTTATATAACAACATTTACATCACAATACACAATACTATGTTAATTGTTCATATATATGCAATAATTTCTTCTTATACAGTAATACCATCAATAATATATGCATGTTTCCATAAAAGTTACAGACATTACATTAGCCCGATTTATTCTGTACACCATGCTACCCAGTTGTGTATGACAATTTTGAATATACATCTTTTTGTGTCCTTTTATTTTGATCAGTGGAAGCATGGTGTATATTTCCAAAGTCATTATCCTGTTCAAAGATTAGCCCTACCTGTTACACTCTTGACACATATGGACGTAATTTATTCACGTGAAACTCCCTCGTACTTCCATTTTCCAAGTGAGCCAAAGATAGAATGTGGTCTTGTTAGCTTTACGATAGCGGCTGCCACTTGCCAGGTATTTAGCATTTTATTGCGATCATGATGGTACCGAGACTAACACTTGATCTCCTACTTCGAATGTTTCATCGCGTGACCTCATATTATACCTACGAGCGTAATCACACTGTTTTTTATTCGCGTTATCATATGCTATAACATGAGAAATTCGTAGTTTATCTTGTAAATCATCTAAATGGGATTCAGTCGTACGAGAAGCTGTGATTAGTATACCTCTCTTACCAGTCCAAAAGTCCTTAATCCATGTCACAGGTCCTATTGGAAGATGATCATATACTATTTGGTATGGAGAAATACCAGTGGTGCTGTGAAGAACTTCACGGTACGCGAATACCAAATACGGAAGATACAAATCCCAATCACAGTAATGCTCTTGAATGTTTTTATTCAACATTTCTTTTAGTGTACTATTCTATCGTTCTACTGCATCCATACTTTCTGGATGACCCGGCGCAGAAAATCTGGGAGCTATCCTCAAAACATCTAAAAAGGCCTTCGTTAGCTGCGAGGTAAAATTAGTTCATTGGTTGGTGCAGATTATTTTGGGAAAACCTGTTTGGATAAAAATTTTCATGATAACATCCCAACTCGTTTTCGCTTGCATGTTTCGTACTGACACGGCTTCTGCCTACCGTGTACACAAATCTACGGCACAAATAGTAAATTTGTGTCCCCTACGCGAGGGTGGTTCTAGTTGACCAATGCAGTCTACACTCCATATTTCAAATGGGTTCTCAGGTCTTACAACTGGCTGAATAGAAATTCTATCTCTGTAGGTAACCGTTTTTCGTAGTGACACTGTCTCCAGCTCTCGCAGTATTTTTTTTACATCACTTTTAATCGTTGGCCAGTGAAACGGATATTTGATGCGTTGTTTCGTCTTTTGTTCACCTAAGTAGCCTGCTAATGGAACATCATGTGCTATTTTCAAAACGTATTCTCTTTTACATAAGGGTAACACTACTTGTTTCACTCTTTCTTCACAAATCACTTCAGAATGCAATAGCAGTTCGCCCTCTAAAGTATATAAAGTTTTGATTATTCTCTACTAAAGACCAAAGACTTTTTGATGATTCATCTTCCCGTTGCAACTTTATAAACGATTCCTGCTTTCAGAATACAATCTCACACGTCACTTCTTGAACAGTATTATCTCGCACGTCTTCCATGGTCTCACTTAAATTTATATTTACAGACAATGCTTTATACGTGGTGCTACATATCAATATATCATTCACTAATTTTTTAGACGCTGCGCAAGTTATCGGTACCTCGTCAAGATAACTATCACTGATTTTCATAGGAATCACTCTTAACGTTGCAGTTTCAGTTTCCCCAAATGCAGAAATGAGTTTAATGTTTCCTTTTCCATCGTCACAGCCGTCAGGAATCAAGTCACTCCGAATCACAGATATTTGAGCACCGAAGGCGACTATTCCTTGAAAGCTTATCTTTCAACACTTTATTTCTACCCTCTTTAATTTATCGAATTCGATAACATTCGTTTCAGCCAAAGGTTACATTGGAACACTAATACGGGCAGAAAGTAACCCTACATCAATTTCTTTAATTATTGTAGTAGTTTATACTAATCCTCTTGGTGATTTTTCTACCTTAGATTTGGTATGATGTTCCTTATGGGTTGGACAGGCTCTTTCAAAGTGCGTTTCTTCATCACAGGCAAAGCACTTAGGTTTTTAAATGAATTTCAGTTTTGTATTAACTGGAATGTCCCTTTGAATTTGTGATTTTTGTGGATTATATGTATTGTCATTCCAACATGAAGGATGTTATGGCCTTTGCTGTTTCAGATTTGAAGGGCCTACTATTGTTCGATTAATCCACAGCCTTCCTGTTCTGAAGGTTTACTAGCCCAGTTGCCATGTCGGACATTCTCCTTTAATTTACTACAAGAAGCATATCTCCTATCATTCTCTCTCATATTCTCATACTCATCTAACCGATCGGTTAAATCGGATGGGACTATGATTTTAGTATAATCGTCTATAAAATGACATTTTGCTTCCCTCGAGGCTCTGCCTTTTATTTGATCTGATATCATACGGTTCCTTAATTGTTTAAAGCTCGTAATTTTTAAACCTATTAACTAATATATTAATCCATTCTTCGAAATAGCTTTCTATTTCAAATGAAAAATCCATCCACGTTTTATCATGTGATTTCTGATGATGAAAAATTTTTGACGAAATTTTTCAGGCCTTAAATGTTTTAAGGAGAAGATCTTTTATGTACTTGTAGTCCTCAGCTTTATCGACATGTTCACGTGCTATTAATTGTGTTATTTCATAAGGCAACAAGCTTAAGAGATGTGAAACCCAGTCTATTTCTTTTACGTGGGCTCTCTGCTAGCCTGCCTTTAAAATAAAGTTAAATAAAGGCTTATGTCTCCCTCTTTTGGATCGAGTTTTTGCATTAACTTCCGAAGCACATAACGCGATCTCATGTTCTCATCCAACTGTCCCAAAGTTGACCGTAGCTTCTGTTACTACCTGTTTCTATCCTTAATTTCTCAAGTTCGAATTCTGTTTTCCTTGCTGCTTCTTTTTCGATTCTTTCTTGTTTAATGGTGTTTAATAATTCTTACAAAATTCTCTTCACACTTCTTGCTATCTATAATTATCCTTTTTAAATCGACCACTTTATATTCCGGAGTTTACTTCTCCCGAAGTTACTCACCTAAGATTTTTAAATCTTCCTTTTTAAGACTCAAGAGAATCACGCCGACGGGGAAAATAGAACAGGCAAATCGACAAACTTGTATTCGGTGTACATTTTGTAAAATCCCAATGGATTTCGAGGGCGAAACGAGCCCTCTTCATCAGGAGCAAAAATTCTGGAAACCGAGAAAGCGAATGCTGATCATATTTATACCCTATAGGCAACCAATGTGAGGAACCGATAGCGTCATCTGTAGGCAGAAATAGTAACAAAAAATGAAGGGTTAAGTTAGTAGAATTTTAAGGGCATTAGACAAGACTGGATTGGAATTAAAGCCATTGCCTAAACAGGATAAATTTTTGCTAATGTGAAAAGCTTCAAGAAAATCCAGTTCCCTAATAGAACCAGCTTTCTGGATAATTTTAGCAGAACTTAAATCAAAATTGTGATTGAATTTCCAACTATGATTAGCTACTGAAGATTTGTTAATTTCTCCTTTTCGGACGTAAGATTCGTGTTCCTTTATGCGAAACCTTAATGATCTTTTCATTTGGCCAATATAATTTAGGCCACACTGACACGATATGCTATAAATTCCCCAAGAATTAAAGTCAGAAATAGAATCTTTAAGAACCGAAGCTCGGATTTTATTTATAGGTGAGAAAACAAGATGAGAGTTAAACTTGTTTAAAATCCGTGCAATTTTATAACTGATTAGAAGGATGAAATGGAAGCACAACAAGGTTATTAACGTTATTTCTAGCACCAGAATGTGTTCTTAGATGGCACGGTGAGAAGTTGCGAACAGCTTTATCAATGATTACGGGAGAAAATTCTCGGTAAAGGGCAACAGATCTTAAAGAATTTATTTCATTAACAAGAAGAAATTCTCAGGAACAAACTTTGAAAACTCGAAATACATACATAATAGTAAAAAGAAGCCATTTTGTGCTTAGCCGGGTGACATGACTTACATGGGGAGGTAAGCAAATAGGAAAGGGTTTACGGTAAACAGTTGTGCTGAAATTAGATCCATTGCGGATTATAAGAATGTCAAGGAAGGGAAGATTATTATCAGATTCAGTCTCAAAAATGAACTAGATGACTGGATCAATCGAATTTATAATAGATAAAATCTGAGGTAAGTCTTCCTTATCACCATCAAAAAGAGCTAAAGTGTCGTCTACATAGCGAATCCACAAACGATAAGATAGTTTTTTAAATAATTTGACCTAAAAATAGTGCATATAAATGTCAGCAAGTACATGACTGAGGGTATTACCCATAGCTAGTCCTTCAATTTGGCGTAAATATTCATTTTGGAAAACAAAGTGAGTTTGACTCACACAGATTTTAGTGAGGGAAAATAACTCTTGAACTTCAATATGTGAGAAATGGAATTCTCGAAGTCTAGTTTCAAGGCATTTTAGTGCACCTTCGACTGGAACATTAGTAAACAGGGATTTAACATCAAACGAAACCATAGTGGAGTGCGAGGGAGAAATATCTTTACGTTTATCGATGACTTCGAAAGAATATTGTTGAAAAGTTTGAAGAAGTGTGAATATTGTTGAAAAGAAAAGGAGAAAATACGGAAACTAAATATTTGGCCAAAGGGTATGATGCCGTTCCTAAGTTGGAAACTATAGGTCGAAAAGTAATTCCAATTTTATGAACTTTGGGGAGACCATAAAATCTAGCACCGTTAGCAATAGGTGGAATCAGTGATTTCTTAAGCTATGAGAAGATTTTACAGCTGTTTTAACTTTTGTGAGGTGGGATCTTAGGAAAGTTCGATCCCTAAGATGTAAATTAACGTAAATTAAACGACAAATGTATTTATAAATATAAATTAAAGGACATTGGTACGAAATCCTGTATGTAACCCAGGAGTTCATATCCGAAAGGGGGTCCTTAAGTATGGAACTGCGAATTTTATTGACAGAAGTGAAAACGATTCGAAAGTTGAATTTTTGTAAAGTATTAGCAGTTTTCTAACTAATCGGTGAAAGAGTGGCAAAAAAAATTATAATGTTCTAAAACGAGAGGACGCTTTTGGATGAGTTGAGATAAGAATGTTTTAACCAATCGGTCAATAATGTTAGGTGAAAAGCCTCAGTTAATAGCAACTGCTTTCAAATAATTAAATTCTTATTAAAATTGAGCTTACAGGAGCAAATTTGAAGTTCAAGGGGGAAAAAGGAATAAAATGTAGCTAAATTCTGTTTAGTCGTATGCCATTCATTTGAAATGTGGTGGAAGGTAAAGAGATGAAGGTTTATGGTAAACAGTAGTATAGCTCGACTGCCTGAAATCCAACCTTGGCTGTCCGTCTGCCCAAACACAGACTCGTCCAAAAGGGGCGTTATTACTTGCTGCGAAGTGAAATGTCATGTGAAAGTGTTCTCTTCCCTGGGAAAAGAGAATTTATATGCTCGAGGGAAAGTCTACATCCGTCCACCCTATTTGAAAACAATTCGGTCCGAATGGCGCATGCGTGTTTGCGCTCACGGATGAAGCAGTCGAACTATAATTGAGTCGGATATGTTGCATGTGATCAAGATGTCCAGGAACGGAAGAGAATCGGATGCCCGAAGTATAGGATAAAGGTATCATATACGCAGCAGATCCAAACAGAGAAGTTTAAAATTTCAAACAACTTTGATTAAAAATAATGCATATAGATACCAGATAATTTTCAGTGCATTTTCAATTATCATATAAATAAAAATTAATTATGAAGTTTGTTCCTTATTTATTTTGGAATCATTGGGATTTTGATTATACAGATAAACTGCGGGTGCACATTCGGAATGCCCTTCGATGAATTTTCCATATCTTTATTGACTGAATAACTTGCATTTTAGAAGTTTGCTCATGTTTGATGCACATTTTTAGCTGTATAGACTAAAACAGTTCCAGATTTCGCCATATCGGTGACTTTCTTAATTATTTCTTTATTCACAGATTCTTTGTTCTTATATCAACGTTATACCCGTATCAAATTTACTGGCATTTCAGCCGGTAGATCGAACTACGAGTGGCTATGAATGGTGTCAGTTTAAAAACAAAACACGATTTTTTTGTTAATGGGTAATTTACCTTGTGAAGAAGAAAATTTCTAATAGGTGCCGACCATGCTTAAACACAGTTCACCATCTCTTAATAATTGCATATGAAGAGGCAGATCCTCAACTGTTAAATGTTTAAACGTTTATGGATATTTATCCTGTTCTTTCCTTGATCGAAAGTTCCACAGCAACACGGAACTTGATATAGGCTGTAATTTCACTCCCTTATTCATATCTTACGAACTTAAATATTGTATCCCGAAAACTAAAGAGTAAAGAGAACTGTACTGTAGAAGCACTGGTGCCGAATTAGGATTCAATATCCATCTAAAGTTTTAATATTTTGGCGATATTGGAGTGAATCATGCTTATTGAAAGTACTCCAGTAGATAGAATTAAATTATTATAAAACAGCGTTCTCCAACTTTGTTTCAAGTGGGAGCTTTTCTTTTAATAAATCACAATGTTTTGTGAATCAATATACTCTAGTTCACATCAACAAAATTTTTTACATCTTTGAACCAAGTAAAGTAACTATTATAATTGCTAGAAATTTCAGTTTTCAGATTTCAATAGAAATATGCATTTTGTTCATTTCCGAATTCTTTTGAATATCTTTTTGCGTAACGTCTCTGTGTACGATCGAAATGAAGGTTACTTTATTCTAAAATGGAACGTAAAATGGATTCAAAATAGATTTTTTTTGCAACGCCTGTATGTACCTATGTATCCCGGATAACTCAAAAACGATAAATCCTTGTATGTTGCAAATTTGCACGTGGGACTGTCATAACATCTAGTTGTGCACCTCTCTTTTTTATTGCAATCGAAAGTGACAAAAGGACGATTCGATCGAAGAGGTTTTTAAATTTTTCGTCTAACTCAGAAGCGATTAGCCACAGAATGTTGAAATTCTGTATATGGGATTGTTATAACATTAACGCACCTTTCTGATTTTTACTTTCTTGTACAAAGTAAACGAAGTATTGCTATCCAGAAAATTCTCGGTTATCAGATTTCAAAGGAAATATCCATTTTGAATAGTTTAGTTCCGTCGTGACGTCTATATGTACTAATGACGCATAACTCAAAAAAGGTTCGCTGCAAAATATTGAAATACTGTATTTGGAACTACTGTTATCTAAAAATACACCTCCCGTTTTGAATGAAATCGGCAGAGCCAAAAGGATGCGTAACTCGAAGGAATATTAAAATCAGCAAAACCATATTACAAACAAAAATTAAAAATTTAGTAACCTTCCAATTTTTGTTTTTGTCTGCATTTTGTTGATTGTTACATCATAGTAATTTAAAAAAATCTGATGTGTACACCTCACGACTTCCTTGTACGGAATATTAAATTATGCGCATTTTCCATTTCATTTAAAATTATTAGATTTAATTCAATCTATTTCATCGATAGCGCATAAACGACAATAGAATAAATGCACTCTTTAAAATTCCCTACATTTCTTTACCATAGCGACACTCTGGCATATCATAGCGACTCTCACGAGATTCACTTAACAGCTTTACATCTCATTCATTTTATAACTCAGAATACTCAAAACATATGTTTACCATCTGGAGAGTTATTTAATCGGTGCCACATGTTCAATTTAAATACTATAATGAATTTAAAACGATATGTAAAAGAAATTTTAAAAAAAGAAAGAAAAGTAAAAAAAGGAAACAGTTTTTCACAGACGATTCAGTATTTCTCATTCAATTAATTTAGTTCTGACTTCGTGATGAGGCAAAATAGCTGTATTAAAAATTACGAAGTAAATCTTAAACACTTATTTCCTCGAAAAAATTTCAGAATGGACTAAGCATGATTTAATTCGCAATAATAAGAGAAGGCGAGTTCTCTAGATTGGCAACAAATCCACTAGTCTCCTAAGTTTTAAATGTAAACAAATATGACTGCCATGGGAAAATGATTAGGCTTATCCGCACTTAAACAACTTTTAAATTGTTGATAATTCTACAAATATTGCATTCAGGTTAGCTAAA
>KK120096.1:270505-301912 GCA_000611955.2 Stegodyphus mimosarum | reverse complement strand
TTTCGTTCAGCGACAGTTCGTTGCTTTCAAAATTTCAACGGAAAGGATATAGAACCAGTGAAAATGTAATGTATTTAGAACTTAGAAAATAAGTTTCAAATTGTAACCTCAGAGTTTTGAGATGCCAGTTTATGTCACTGCACAATTCTCTTCAAATAGCGATATCAGTTTTCTCTAAAGCTCTTCTAAGGTTGGAAATGAAATATTTATCTGTTTTACACAATTAACTCTCAGACAAATTCAGCTCTCAAGCATTTCGCATGAACATTAGCAGCAGTAAACGAATTACTTTGTAGACAGTGATTTATTACATTTTATTGTGAGAATGCGTCTGAAAGTTATTCTAATGTTGTTAGCCACATTCTATCAGAACACCATTATGTAGATGATTGTTATTTCTGGGCGGAAAATAATATGATTAATCCAGGAAGCTCACAAAAGCAAATTTTGAGAATTACTTGTGTTCTACTTTGAGAAATACTGTGATAAAGGATCGGTTAAATTCACGAAAAATAATTACACTAAAATCAATTAAGATTTCGCTCTTTTATTTTTATTGAGTTTTTCAGGAGCACTAATGTCTTACAGATCGTTTGGAAACATTACATAATTCATATCAGAAAACATTTGTTACTGCGAACTGTTTACAAAAATTAAAAGTAGTCTATCATAATCATTTGACTTTTAGTATCGAACGTTTTGTATTTGACTCCTAGTTTAAAACTAGGAGTTTTTTTAAACTTAGTGTTTTGTTTCCTAGTTTAAAACTAGTTTCACTTTACTTCAATGTGAAAAGAAGAAGGAAATCAAATAGTATTAAATCGAAAATAAGCATCCGCTAAAAGATTTAAATTACCACATTTAGATGACAATATGTAAGCGAAGGGAAAATATGACACTAGAAACTGAAGAATGCGATACATCTTTCCGAAGAAGACCGAGAGACGACGTGATAGGAGAGACAAGGGCGAGAAGACTGACAAATTGCAGTGAGCCAAGTCGATATAATCAAGATCGATGGTGAACAATAACAGACGAGATGCAGAAGAATAGTTCTCTGTTTTCCCTAAAACAACCACGGGACTATGCAGAACTTTTAAATCGATATTTCCTATGATACATGTCTACAGCGGGCAAGTTTTTCATGACGTATACTAGAAATAGCTGTTACATATCCTAAAAATATTTCTTTTATTATAATAAAATTATGATCTTTTTAAACTTTCTGTAAACAGAATTTTATAAATTTCGTCAGTCTCACAAGTTCTTTAAAGAAGAGAATGAATAAATGAATTAAGTAATAAATAACTGAAAGTTTTTTAACAAAGCAGCACTCGAAAATTGCGTTTAATGGAAAAAACAAATTCAAGATATACAACAGGCGCCTATTAATGGGATCACGTTGGTCCGAGGTTATTTCGATGATATTAACCAATGAAAAAATAATATCCTTCATAATAGCAACGTAATTTACCATTTTTATCCGCTGTGTAAAGTGAAACATTAATTTTATTTACTTAGTGTTTAAAGAGATTTACCATTTCCTCCATATAGCTGTTTCTGTATTTAATTCTTTTTTCTTTTTTTTTTCATTTGTTTATAACAATTGTGATATCTCCTTACAGTGCATTCCATGTGTAACTTTACGGGTTCAGGATTTTATCTTAAATTTTACTTGAATTTTTAATACTTTTGTTTAATAATTATTTCTTAAAACTGACTTTCATCATTTAGATTCACCGCTTTCAGAAGCTTTTTGAATTCAATGCAAAGTTTCAAGCGATCCAAAAGTATTTTTAAAAAATATTTTTGAAGTTATTAACAGCTTTTGAAAACGTTCCAATGAGAGAAAAATTGAACGCCCGTGTTGTGGGCATGTTTGCGTAGTAAGTAAATACGATGTGAAACAACCTTTAAAGGGAAAGTGCAACATAAGGAAACTAACACAGTGGGCGGAGTGCGCAGTCCCCACGCGCTGGCAAGAAGTTGGGCAGATCATCGCTACTGTAACATTGAAACCTATGGCGTTTACACCACATAATTGCTTTAATTATTACATTCAGTCTTTGTGTCATTGTAAGAATTCTGAGATTTAGATCAACACTATTGCAAAAAAAAAGATTTAATATATGTCATAAAATCACTTTTTCAATATGCATTTTGTACATTAGCTCAGGAGTAATTTATACATTTGTATCAACGACTTTACCCTGGTAAAACAGTAAAAATGTTTATTCTTAAAAGTTAGTTTATTCTAAAATAAAAAAATAAAATGAAATAAAAGAAAAGAAAAATGAGCTTTCGTTCGGCAATGATTTCACATGAAAAGTATTCTTCGATTTCTAGTTCTAATGAAATGACTTTTTTATCTTGGAGCATATCACATTACATGTAATGTAAACCCTTAATTATGGGCAGTATAGTTTCCTCGCAAAAGGAATTTCTTTAGGAATACACCGAATCAAGATTTAAAGCTGAAAAACAATTTTTATTTTAACCAATCCCTTGAAATGGATTCTGTATCATATTTAAATTCCTGTTACTTTGACTGTTCTGCCTAGGAAATATTGCTGAAACTTTTTTAGAGATTTATTTATACTTTTGAACATACATACTTTTATAAATTATCTTTGTACATTTGGGAATCATTTCTTGCGATTAAATTCTAACACAGTTTGAAATATAAGATTAAATTTTATCAGATTTACTAAGCAATTTTTATGGCATTCCAATAATAAATTACTTATCTTGAATGCGTCTGTCATTATTCCGCAACTTCGCTTTCGAACCGTTAATTTTACGTACAAAAAATGTATTCAAATAATATAACGAAACCATGGTTAAAACTTAAATAAAAAATGCAGTGCGCTATTTATGTATTACGTTTTGTTCTTAGAATATATTAAAAAAATCTGAAAGATTTCAGATTTTAAATTACGTCCAAAGGCGCGTTTTTTTAACGTTCCGTGTACTACTTTTTTTATTAAATATCATGTACTACGTACTCAAACCATAAAATTCAGTTCAAAATCAATATCGCAAAATCATTTTAAAATGAACATATCTTTAGAATTTCCGTAAGTCTCGTGCGCTGGAGATAAAAATGTTTTTTTTTCCGTACAGTGTTGCCATTGCTCGCTTTGAAATCATTTAGTTTGTTAATCAGAAATTCGTTGAAATGTTACAAAACATAAAATCGATAATAAAGCAAATTTCAAATTCAAAATTAGGGCTTCCAGATGCCCATATTCGCAGTAGGATTACGTCATTCAAAATTCGATGGCTCTAGGTTTTATCACAATGCGAGAAACATGCATAAATTTATGCAGATTTTTCATTTTTTAAAATTTAATGCAGAGCGATAAAATTTAGTGGCAACAATTTGAAAAGTGATACGCCGTTTTTGTGTTTCCGACGCAAAATCGCAAAACGAAAGTTATAGTCCTTCGGGACTAAATCCCTTTGGACTAAAAATTATTAGCCAAGTTTTATTATACACTGTTTAAGTTTTAAGTAATCAATCAATAGTATTTGCTTACATATAGTTAAAGCAATTTATACAGTTAATAACGTATTAGAAGTACAGCACATTTGTTTTGAAACTATTTTTCCAATAGCGGGCTGTAGCCGTTTATAGGTGACATCCGCTAGTAAGGCCAGAAACGGTGGTCTCTTTATATACAAGTTTCTAATAGTTGACCCGCCGTTGTCTCCTATGACGGGACGGACAAATTACATCCATGCCTTCTCCGGAATTCGAACTCGGGCACTTTGGGACGGCAGTCAGAGTGACCAACTACTTTCCCGTCTGGGCGGCTGTTTTAAAATGTTTACAAAAGGAACACTCACGTATTTGCAAAAGGCAAATTAGGTGTATTAGGTTTTAAATAATAAAACTTAACTCCTTAATCTGATCCTAAATAATCATTTTTCTATTACTTGTAATACTAATAAGTAGTTACACGATGCATTCCAATCTCTAAATATTTATGTACTAAACACTTACTGTTCAGAATGTAGCACTAAACTAATTCTATTACTTATTAAGTTTTCTCAATATATTATCATTAATATAACCATTTAAGGAAATATATAGGGTTTTCTGCACACTTTAAGACTTGCATTTATTGCCGCATTCATGACACCTTCAAGACAGCCAGTAAAAGCGGAGTCCGCTAAAGGCTGCCAAAGCCAACCAAGATCAAAGATCAATTTCAAGACATAGTGCATTTAGGTAAGCGGCGCTGAATCGTAAAAAACTGTTTCTATGAGGGGAGCTCGTTTTGGATGGAGTCATAAAAGAGTCCTGTATAGTGTAACAACAATTTATTAACAAGTTACACAAGGCCATTACATTTATCTTAAGAAAATTACAGATAAAGAGTCTGATACAAGCTATCAGGTGCATCACTTCGCTTTTACTGAGTTATTTCTATGGCTACTCACCAGAGGGCACCCTCGTTGTTACCAGTTAGTCAGGTAGTTTATATTAAAGGATTGGTTACATTTCCTTTTTATTTGTTTAATTTTTATATATCATTTTATATTTGTTGTAGTACTTGAATAGAACATGTGGCAACGATTAGATAATTCTTCAGATGATACAATTTTTGTGCATTTTGAATTATAAAATGAATGAGATGCAGCGCCGTTAAGTGAACCTAGCACCAGAGTGTCGCTATGATACATATATATAATGAATTTTAAAGAATGCATTTATTCAATTGCGGTATATGCGCTATCGACGAAATAGCTTTAGTTCAATTCAATAAGTTTAAATGAAATGCAAGAATAATGCGTATAATTTAATATTTCGCCCAAGAAAGTCATGTGGTGTATACATCAGCCTTTTTAACTTTATTATTAAGTATCGCGTTGTTCACACTTACGACACATAAAACTCAAAAGCGCAATTACAAAACTATTAAAAGCAGCAAATCTTTAGAATTCGCAATAAAGTGTTGGGGATTGCCACATATTTTTATAATATCCTCTATATTATTTCTTTGGAAATTAGTCGCTCGAGCAGCTATTTCGGCTAAAAGAGTTTTCATAAAAGAAAAAAGTATATAATGGTTGGATGAATCCCACTAGTGTCATTTCCTAAAAATATTTAATATTTTTAATTGGACATTTCATGAAAATCAATCGGATTAAAAATTAGAAAAAAAAAATGGTTTTCATTGCGTTTATTGCTTTTTAATCACTTGGTTTGCTACTAAGTAACACAAAAATTAAATTTGAAATTTGAATACCTTATGCTGTATTGAATGGCAACATGCTGGTGCGTGGAGATACTATTTCAGACAGTTACAACATATTGCTTTCAATTAGCGGGATTTGTGGTTTAAAAATTGATAGATAAGTATGTTACATTTTGCCGAATGGCAACAACTTGGCGAGTTGGAGATAGAAATGTCTATTTTTCTTTCAAACAGTGTTGCCACGTTTTGCTTTCCAAGCGCTGAGTTTGTTAAAGAAATGTCTTTAAATTTTATAAAATAGGAAATAAATCAAATTCAAATTTCAAACTTCGCTCAAAACGATTCAGACACAAAAAAACGCATACAAAATGTGAATTTAGAGACTTTTAGCATCTCTGATGCTAGCAATTGTTTGACTTCTATTTACACCTTAAAATGGACATAATCTTTATATTTTATGGTGATGCGAAGGCGATGGACTTTTAATTCAATAGAAAACAGTTTTTCAGTTTGGAATGCTTTTCACTTCAACCCTTTGTTCTTGAAAATAGTCTTAACGATACGAAACATGTAGCGTAAGGGCTCTAAGATGTTGAGATTCAGATGAACATGGCCTTGTTTGCCTGTAACTAATTATGAGATATCCATGGCCTTTATTCGAAACCGTTGTTCGTAAATATATAAGTTTCTAAGTGAGCAAAGCTTCAAATAATGAAACAGTTCATGACTTGTCATTTTTAATTTAAAATTTTTCAATTTTGTAAAAATACTTAGGAATTATAAAGAACACGTTTATCCATCATTGGCTTTAAATCGCGCTACTTAAACCAGTAGACGGGGTAATATGTAAGCACCATAATAGATAACATTTATTTACATTTAACGTGAAATAATGTTTATATACCTTTGGAAAAAACATTTATTTACAATTGAGCAGGTCATATTTCGGGAACTGCTGTTGTAAAATAATCAGTACTTAACGTACTATCTTGTCGACCGCCCAAGTAATGCTGTTTAGCGCCCATGATGGATGACCTGCTATTTAAAATTCTGCAATAACAACAGGCGAGTAACGGCCATTGCCGAAACTTCCGAGAGCGGTCGACTAGATAATACGTAAGCATATTTTTTAGGTCCCTATATTATGTTTTTTCATAATTTGGAGGTTGCCATAGTCTCCAAATTAATTTTAAATGTCACCAAATTTAGCCAAAGCATATGCAGTCGCCACGTTAGTACTGAAGTACCCATGAAGCTGTGATTACTAAACCCAGTTGTAAAGAAAAAACTTAATTGCTAAGACACGAATGACAATTTTTGAAAAGGTTTCTTATTGATATTGATGATAGCTAAAGGCATAGTAATAAGAAGCCTCAATAACCTCTTACACAATTTGTCGTTCCTTCTTAAGCAATTGAAATCTTTACAAACTACGCAAAAATCAGTTAAAAACAAGTAAAAACAGTTCCAATGAAAGTTTAAATTTGAAATACTCCAAAATTAATTCGAATAAAAGAATTTTGTGATTGACCATGATTGCAGAGACACTAGTGTAATTTATTTTCTGTTAATACGCATGAAGAACTTATAATTAGGTTTATTTGTAAAAGTAGAAAAGGAAGTAACAGTGGAAATGGTTAATTTTGCAAATTTCCCCACCGTCCTCGGAAATGATGATTTTACGTCCAACCATTTCCCAGTTGTTTTCCGCCGCAAAATTTCGGTCTCATTAAAGTTTTGGTCTCAAATGTTAGACGAATAAATCGCTGAAAAATAAAAATCTAATATTCTCGCTTCAGCAAAATTTAATTAAAGTACTTCAAATGGTTTTGCTGTCATAAGGCATATGATTTATGGATCCCAATTCGAAAGTAGTTTTAACAAAAGCCCTATTTTGTTTCACTGCCAGAATAATAATAGTAATAATAAAAAGAAAGAGCCTAGTTATTTCCATGAGCATAAATAAGCTAAAATTATTATAGTTAAACCTCTTTGAGGTGTCATCCATATAATAGGCCACTCCGCTTATTAGGCTAGATTTTTGTTTCTTGATTCCGAAAAGCTCTATTTAATTTTTATGCACTTCATATTGGCTATTAAGTTACTTTTAAGGGATAACTACAGTTATGCTGTGGCATTCAGACTCATGATATGAACAAAATTATTCTCAGAATAAAAACTCATATTTAATGCAATTTTTTTTCCGAATTGACAAACTACATGTTTACTTCTTTTAGATATCCATCAAAATGTGAATTTGTAATTTCCTTAGGGAATTAGATTACACGTGTTTTCAAATTTTCATTGCAGCTGCTATTGCAACCATATCACGTAACCTCCAGGTAGAGGAACAATCTGGTCGCAGATTTTAACAAACTTATTCAGTTTCCTAAAAAGAGGTTAGCTTTTTCTAATTATAGCTAATTTGATAATTCATGCCCAAGTTTCAAAGCAACATTCTTTCCTTTCAGCGAGTCCCGACTCTGAAATTATAATATCGCCCTGTGTTAGTTTTACAGAAATTAAATAATGAAGAATCTGCATGTTCCTCGCATTGTGAAAAAAGACGGTATCTAGAACCATCAAATTTTAAATAACGTACTCCTCCACCGGCACACGTGCACGTGAAAACCAAAATTTTCAGTTTCAGGTTTATTTTACTATATATTTAATATTTTGTTAAATTTAAATGAATTTCTGATTAACAAACTCAACGATTGGAAAGCGAGCTCTGACAACACTCATCGAAATAAAAAAAAAAATTATCTCCAGTTCGCGAGTGTCGCCATTCGGAAAATGTAAGATATTTGTCTTTCAATTTTTATTAAAGCACTCGGGTCTATGAACGCAATATATTGCCGCATTCTGAAATAAAATTTAACTTCCATGCACTAGCGTGTTGCTATTCTGTAAAGCTTAAGAGACTTTCATATTTAATGTAGTAAGTTATTGAGTAATATACTAAGCAATTTAAAAGCAATTAATACAGTTCTTAAGAATGTTATCTCTCTGCTTTATAATGTTATTTATTTAAATAAACATGTATTAAAATCATGAGCTGTCTGATTAGAAGCATTTAATATTTTTATTCTATTATACTAATTGGACCCATTAAAATTATTAAAACTTGTTTTTTTTTATAAGAACTATTTTAGGCGTCTGGTCGCGCGAGCGGTTTAAGCGAATGTAGAGAATCTAAAAAACATGTATAGGAAGCTCGAACGTTGTATCGGGAATTCTAAACATATGCTGTTTTTAATATTTATGATTTTGCTGTTGAATTGAATTTTACGTGGCATAAGTGTGAAGAACATGGTATTAACAACGGAATTTTAAAATAAATAGTAAACAATAAAATAAAAAAGTGTGTTAGCCGGCTTACTAAGAAACCTGAGTGCTTGCTAAGAGAGCTATGAAAAGACTGAAGGAATATAAAAATGTATGCCAACCTTTGACACTACACTGAGAACTGAGAATTCTAAACATATGCTGCATTGTGGGTTTTGAAAGTATTCTGATTTTGTTGTTGAACTGTATGTGGTGTATGTACGAAAACAACGATGCTTAATAATAAAGCTAAAAAGACACACATATACATTAAAAAAGACAAAAAAGAAAAGAACTGGGTTAGTAGGTGTGAATGCAAGATAAGACTAGTATATGGTGAGCACAGCGAGAGCATAAAAACCTTAACAAAACATTTTGGGCTACCGTTAAAATCTGAAACTTTTCAGGTTTTTTTTCTTAAGGTTTTACTATTTATATTGACCTTTATACTACGTTTTAACTAAGTATTTCATTCATAAAATTTCTTTGGATATATCATGCAGTTTTAGCAGTAGTTTATTTAAATTTTTAAAGTGCCTATTTTTTCCTGATAGTATATATATATATACTTTTTTATATAACAAAACCATTTCCTCTAAAATTCGTAATAATTTTTATGTATCATAAAAAATTTAATAAATTAGTGCATTCAAATACTCTCAATGATAATAAACTGTAATGTTTAACGTATTTAATTGCAGTAATAACTTTAAATGAAATTTTAAATGAAATAAAGCTTAACAAAGAAAATTGGCACGTCTAATGCCTATGTATAATTTCGGGCGTGAGGGCCATGAAGGAGAGGTGTTTTCTCCTTTCGCCGGTGCTGAACAGGTTATAGAATAATACGCACAAGAGAATTTTTACGATATCCTTGATTTTAACTTACGCGGAGCAGAAGAAAAGAATGCCATGAGATTCGGTTTGCGACAGAAATCTTTTTATCTTTGCCCTTAGCTGCATCCATTTTTCGAGAATACGATAAACATACATATATAGACACAGATTCTTCTTTATATAATAATATATATTAATATAAAGAAATAATTCTGATAGTTTAATTTAGACTTTAATTAATTTTTATCGACTTCGAAGATAATTTAATTACGGTTGCCTATATTACATATATCAGGGCTTGGGCACACTCGAAGTACAAATTAATCTTATTTTAAGACTGAAATTTCAATCTTCCTTCGAAGATTTCACATTCCGACACCTACTTTATTTCCTGTGATATAACCGACTTTTTGTTCCCTTATCAAATAGAATTCCTTTCTCTTCTCATCTTCTCAGGGGTGAAAGTCCTCTCCAGTCTCTTTGGCCGTTGTCACAGGTTTTTGTGTAAAATCCAGCTCCCGTTCTTCTTTTACCCAACGTCCCGTCCGCACTCTCTAGCAGTATATAATCGATTCAGCTTCTGCCGCCTATTTTTCCCCTTCTTCAGATCAGTGTGTTTACGCCACATTCTCTTTCTTGAAGGGATTGATGACTGGTGACACGTCACACACTCTGATCCCGAATGTCACCGATGCTCGCTCAGGTGGAAATGTATATATTCTTTTCCTTTCTTTTTTCTTTCTGAACTAACTAGCCGCTCACGTGGACGGCCTCCTAGAATATATATATATATATATATGATCATGTTAATGAATCCGGCTAGTGTAATTTCCATAAAATATTTATTATTTCTAATTAGGTATTAATTGCATCCCATAATTTAAATGCAATGGGATTTAAATCAATCATATTAAAAAGTAGAAATGATATATTTAAGAAATGCGTTTTCTTATTTTCAAGCACTTGATTCGCTACTCAAGTAACCCATTAAGTATAAAAGCTAAATATCTTACGTTTTACTGAGTGACAGCACTCTGACGCGAGGCAGATACAAGAATTTTGTTTCAAACAATACCAACACATTGCTCTGAAATAGCCGATTCTGTTGATTAAAATTTAAAGATAATTATCTTATATTTTGCCAAATGACATCAGTCTTACTTGTTGTAGACAATAATGTTTTATTTCGAACAGTGCTTTCAAATCGCTGAGTTTTTTCATCAGAAGTTCATTAAATATGTACAAAATTTGAGACGAATACAAAACCAATTCAAAATAATACATTCGGACTTTGAGATGAACTTGTTCGCGTGGATGGAAAATTTTGAGGCTGTAGGTGCCGTCGTTTCCCAACAATGCCAGGATGTAAATATTCTAATCCTTCTTACTTGTATTTTAGATTTTCTGCATTACTGTAATATTCTATATTGTTTTACTCATTTATTTTTTGTCATTGCTTTTATAATGGTAATTTACGGTTTATTTTCCGTTTAATGTATTTTGTAACCACATGTCTTGTATTTAAATGTTTATTTGTTGCATGGAAATATAAATAATTTAATTCTAGGTGCAATGGGTTTGGAATTGTAAAAATAGCTCAATTAGAACTCGCAGTGTGGGAAAGTTTATGCCTGAGGGACCTTGGCGACAGTTTTTGACTCAAACTTGGCGACTTTTTGAAAGATTCCCGGAAACGCATTTTCGAAGCCAAGAGATTTTTCTAGAAGTTTTCAGAGCCCCTGGTGCGGAGAACAAATATGTGTCGGAGAGTTGGAGAGCTCACTTATTTTTCTACCAAAATTTGTCAGTACGGATTTCCAGTGTCCTTTACAATAACTAACTCACAGGGGATATTCTTCTTGCTGTTATCTCAGAGGACTCATCTAGAATGAATTCTTGATTTAGACCTAAACGAAAAGAGTACCAACTGTAGACGTAGAAGCGCTAAGTATAAGGGAAAACTTCTGTACCATTATTTTCAAAATTATCTTGTTACTTACTTCCTACGCTCCAGAGTGAGCCACATACGGGCCAGTTGCTTTAGAAAACGATCGAACATTCTCGACCTATTCATCTTCAGCACTTTAATTCCAATGTCTCTCAAAACCACAGCTGGCTTATTTTCAGATCTTATCCCAATCCTGGCTACATTCGGAGTCCCTCAATTTGAAGTTTTCAGTACTACCACCGGTACAGACTGAACACATTTTCGTAACCTCTTTCTGACCAACTCACCGAATTTTCCTCATCTGAACACGCCAGAGTAAATTGATCTGACTGTGCAGGAATTGACAAACAGCATCACGGAAGACCATAAAAAATCCATCATTAAATACAAAAATAACTTCAAAAAGTAGTGAAAATGTCTTGCGACCTAATAATCAAGAAATAAATTAACAGCCGAAGCAATTATATCGAAAATTGATCACGAACCATAAGGCACATATAGAGAGTGATAGGACTTTATTCGAAGTTTCATGTCCTCAGTTTTACGTCCGCCCCCCCCCGCGGTTTTATTCTAATACCAGCTAAAACACCCAATATTGCCCGGTCTTTATGCAAAATGGAGAGGTTCCATTTAGATAGATGTGGATAACTTTTTGAAATCTCAGTTAGACAGTGATTTTTCTCCTATTTTAATTCAACTGCGCAAAATTTTACCAACTCAGTAAAAACGTATACTGCGAAAAAGAAAAGATATAGTTCTTTATCTCCGATTGACAAAATTCAAGTTGCGTTTTTCATGTCTCGAAAACGCTACTTAGGATATGTATTAGATTTATATAAAGCGTTGTTCTAATATAAGTATTTTGACACAGAATCGGAAATTTTCTGAAATGATACGCCAACTTTTTTCCATATTTCAATTCTACGACTCAAATGATGCCAAACTATCAAATTTTGTAAACATCGCGCGACTAACGAACTAGTTTTTAACGAATTAGCTCTCAAAATTTTAACTCCTCAATGTTAATTCAATTTGATATATATTTATGAATATCTCTTTTTTATTAAACTAACTTGATTTCTTCTTTCACATTTCGAGATTTAGCTTGGTTTCAAATAAAACTCGTCAGTTTTTTATGATTTATTTTTAAAATTTATAATTTTAAACAATTTTTATAACTTTGTCGAAAAACATTTGAATTATAATCTGGAAAAGTTTTAACATCATCTTAAAGAGATACATTTCTAAGGATACCTGCAAAAACGTAGAGTTTTTTTATTGAAAATTTCCTAAGATATATGTGAATTTATATATTTGCGGGCTTTGAAATTTGACATATTTCTTAAAAGCGATAATAACACAAATGTGGTTTACGCACTTTGTTAAAATTATTTGAAAGTATGTACGATAACCTTTTCCCGCTCTTTTGCAATGAAAAAAAGAAAAGCGAAATAGGTTGCTATAAATTAAGAAGTTTCCTCGAGTATGGCGAAAACTGAAAAAATTACGCCAAGATAAATTTTTGAATTTCTCCGTAAATTTAGGACCAAATTTTACAAAATTTGATATTTAGGTATAATTGGAACAGCAGAATCAAAATATGAAATAAATGGGCATATCATTTGTGAAAAAGTCCTATTTTGTGTCAAAATACCAATGTTAGAATGATGCTATATATAAATCTAATATACATTCTAAGTGACGCTTTCCAGACATGAAAAACGGAATTTGTTTGAATTTTGTCAATCGGCCTGGTAAAACGGGAGATAAAGAACTGTATTTTTTTTGCGGAGAGTGCAAATAAAACAGAGCCGATATTTTCATTGATATATGTTAGTTCTTTTCTCGAAAACCACCGTATACTTTGGCTAATTTCGTCCCCGATGTGAAAACATTCGCAAAAACCGGACACAGAGAGCCTTTAAATACTGCTTTAAAACTTTTACTCTGCTCTGGAAAGTTGTACATTGTTTTAAAGAGTTTCTGAACACGGGGCAATCGAACGGTTTTACTGAGAAGCGGATAGCGAGAAAGGGACAACAGTGACAGGAACCTAAGATATATATCATGAGCGCAACGTTCTAATATACACGCCCTCAGTTTGGACTCCATGGAGTAGATTTTCAAAACCTTACGTAAACGGTGACTTTTCTCTTGTTTTGATCGAGATTGAAAAATTTCATTAAAATCCGTATGAAATTGTAGATTTCTGTGCATTAGATACAAACATACACATAAACAAACGGACACTCCTGAAAGAGCTGAAGAGCAATACAAAGAAGCACGAAAAACATATATGTTATTTTTAGAATGTAAGAAAGAGTACCTTCTATTAAAAAAAGAAATTCGGATGTCTGGAAACTGAACGTTATGAATGTTACCTTATAAATAGCAACATAGAAAGAAAACACTTCAGCGTTTGGATAATTAAAGAAGTCCTTCGTGCTTTTTGGCTTCAAGTGAAAAGTATAAAATGGGAACTCCTTAACAACGATCGCCATACCTTATTTCTTTCGAGTTGCCCACAGAACGTGATGTTTAACGAATGGATTGAGAGAAGAATTCCCTTCTTCCAAATCGTCACTTTTCAACCACCCGTATTTGCAGCACAAGGGAATAAGAAGACATCGATTCGAGAGGATATGCTTCGGAATGAAATAAAGCAGGAGAACCCAGCTGAGAATATATACAGAAAAAAAAGAATCGATTTCGTTCGAGAAGCACGAAGGAGGGTCACAAATAAAGAAAAGGGAAGATTTCATTTATGCAGATAAAAAAGAAGTATTTGTTCTATAGACATCCAATTTCTTGAAATTTCCAAGAACCCCTGTTATGAAATATGAAACAAGCAGACTTTTTTCCAGCTGAAGCATGTATCTGAAAAAGGATTTTTTCCCAGAAGAAAGGAACCCCAAAACAATTTTGATGAGATCACTATAAGGTTTCCTGACAGAAATGTTCTCTAGATTTGAGGTTTTTTCTTACAAAGGAGATCTCTCTTGAGGGATGTAAGAATAATTTCCCTAAAGCAGTAAGACATATCTTAAGCCGTTCAGGACCGGTGAAAGAGCTCCCCCAGGCCACACGCGCTCGAAAATATATGTACGCGGAAAACAGAATGTTTATTTTTTCGCTAAGCCTAATTTTGTGTAAAATCATTACTGCAATTCAGTACGTTGAAATTTACAGTTTATTATCATTGATAGCATCTGAATGTTGCAAATAAATTTTCGCGATATTTTAAAAAAGGCAAATTTTAAAGTAAATGGTTTTATTATAATAAAAAATGACACATACATTGCCGGAAAAAAAATAAAATCCTTAAAAATTTGAGCAAATTATTTGTTGAAGCACATGATATGGCCAAATAAATTTCATAAATAGAATGAAATGAATGAATTATTCGCATTTTCAAATTTCTATTAGTGTCTATCCTCCCGAAAGAATCGAACACGTGCAGTTGTTTACCCGTTCAAAATCCCGCGATTTTTATTTTTTTAAAGGACTCGTAACCGAAAGGACACATTGAATGACAACAATCAGTGGAATATCATTAAAAATATTATGGACTTTAACCGCCATCTAGTGCCATTTACAAATTTAAACAAACGCTACTTTTTTGTTGGAGGACGTGAGCACCATTCCTCTACCATAACGTTTAATTGGTGTAGTGGCACGTTTCGATTTGAAATCACACCACTGTGATCATGGGTTTCAAGACATGAAAAGCCTCATGAAATGTCTAATATTGCGGGCGGTGAAGGAAGAATCGAGTGATCACATATACGTGAAGTTCTAAAAAAGTATGCAGTGCTCTTGCACATTTAAGCTATCATGCAGTTAACAGATAAGAAAAAAAGGCTTTAGGTTTTTTTCTTTTTCTCAACCTTTTTATCATTTTCTTATTAGAATCTCTGTCAAAAATATTGTGAATTCAAAATTTTAGTTAGTTTTTTAATAGGGATGCAGGATTAAAGTTGGGGAAGAGTAGCTCAATGTTCAGTAGTTTTCATATGACAATTAACCTTCACGTGTAGGCGCTCCATGGATTTGTAGATTAGCCCATTGTGTAACAAACAGTGCAAGAGGTTTTATTCTCACCTTTCAGTGGTGTTTTTCACTTAAAACACTTCATAATCGCAATACTTACTTTTATAATACCCACTGCTTTAGCTCGGCCCTTGTAAGCAAAGTAACAATCTCGTTTCCCATTTCGGGATTCCATGTAGTTAGCCTTGTATACTATGACATGCTAAGTCTTATACCGTACTCTCTTCGCAGTATGATATGCAGTATTATAACTATCACGTCATAATACTCTGTGGAGTGGTACTCCAATATACCTCCATTTTGAAATGCATCTAACTTGGATGCGTCCTGTTTGGACGCTAAAAGTTTGGTTTGCTATACGACATTTCTTAAAGTCGCCACGGATCGCATTGTACTTGTTTATCTCCTTCGAGACAATATTACAACTGTCCATGAGTGTAAAGACGTCTGTGACTATTTGTCATTCGGCGGTTTATTCGTGTTTTCACTGAGAAACAGTTCGCGCAAATATGCACAACTGATGAACAAGTCAAGCCTGTGAAACAGTTGAAATAGAGAAAGTCAGAGTTGTAGCGCAAATTGAAATCTCAGATGAAGCTCACTTCTGCTTGAATGGATATGTTAACAAAGAAAAGCTTCATTTTCGGTGTGAAAGCAATCCACAAGTGATGCATAAGAAGTCCCTTGAATTCACAAAAGGTTACTATTTGGTGGGATTTAAGGAGTAGTGGCATCAGGCATCATCGTAAATTTTTTCCCCGCAAAACGAGAGAAGGGATTGTTAAAGTAACTCGTGAGCGATACCATTTCATGACAGCAACTTTTTGCGGCCGAATTCGGCAAAATAGTCATATTAACACCATGTGTCACTCTGTCAACGCTACTACCCAAATTGCAAAGTTCTGGTGAAATATCACGAAATATAACTGTTAGTTGGCTTCCCAGAAATAGCGATATAACTTCTTTACATTACATTTTTCGGAGATTTTTAAATTAATGAGCTATGAAAATGAGTCATTGAATCCTTGAAGCATTTAGGATAAACATCGAACGCTGCATTTGTGACATTAACCCGAATTATTGCATACAGTCATGAATTTTTTTTTGTCCCAATGGCGGGCTCTAGCCGCTTATAGGCGATGGCCACTACTTATAACGGGAGCGGTCGTCTCTTTATTATGGAAGCAACTAATAGGTAAGTCACCGTTGACTCGTATGAAGGGATGGACAAATTGCATTTATGCCTTCTTTGGGATTCGAACTCGAGCACTTTGGTACTGAAATGAGTCACTAACAACTTTCGCATCTAGACGGCAGTAATCAAAAAGTGGATTTCCCCATTTCGCTGTAGGTGAATAATTAAAGGATGTTTTATTCAAAACATAATGTCATTAATTGTACTTCAAAATGACACAAAAAGTTTTCTTGTATCTGAAAGAATTTGTATTTTATTTTTATTTTAAAATCATACCATTCTTATTGTAAGACCTTTTCTAAGGTCTCATGTGGCAGTATAGATAACGCGGTAAAGTTACGGTAGTTTGTCCTGCATTTTGTTTCTTGCAACGGAATGATAGATAACGTAAAATGTTCTTGTTTTTCTCAATGTGTAGATTGACTTATCATATTCCGAAATAACTGACTTAGTTCTTAGTCAACCAAAATAATTCCTACTATCTTGCTTGTTTAGCTAGGCTACTGTTTCCAATACGTAGCTTTTGTTCAGGTGCCAATTAAAGATCATTTATTGTTTATATTGATGAAATAGGATTTCGATAAGTTTCTACATTTCCATCTGACTGGTGAGCTATACTGGTGAACAATATCACGACATTAAAAACAAAGTTATGCTTCTTCTGTTGCAAAATATTAAACTTGTAAAATAATGCTTTAAAAATCTAAAATCTAACCTTGGGAATTCGTAATACGAGGATGCGTTTTGAGGGAAATGTTGCAGGTTGTCCTATAATATTGAACCCGATGGACATTTAAAGTGCAACTAAAACATTTCATTTAAATATTTCTTATCCGTGTGTGCTTTAGGGTAATTTATTAATTTATTAACTAAATTAATCAATTTTTTGCATTTTGTTAATTTGCATAAATTGAAAACACACAAAAGAACAATGTAAGACAGATTTTCAAGAACTGCTATAAGTTCTCAGAGCCTTAAGATCTAGATGAGTCTAGTACTGTTCGTATTCCTAGGAAGAGATTATTTTATGTTTTACGTGCTTCATAAACTATTCCCATGAGTTTGGCCTAAATCAGAGGTTTCCGACGGAGTCGATATTGATACTATGAGTTAGATGAAATTTCAAAGACTGTCATTGATGATCAAGTGGTGGATAGCTGAACATGAACTCAAAGTATGATTGATTACCAAAACATTTATAACTAAAATTGGTGATTATTGTTCTTATATGTAAAGCTGTATCGCATAGTTAGGAAGAATTTATATAAAATAAATATAAAGGAAAAACTACTCCAGGATTATTTAATATATTTTAAAAATCAATCATACTTTTAAATTAATATTTTAAAAATCAATCATACTTTTAAATTAATATTTTAAAAATCAATCATATTTTTAAAATGTATAACCTATTTTTATGCAGTGAGTGCAACAGGGAAAAGTAAAGAGCAAGATCGCTAGAAAACGCCGTTAAAAAGTTGAGTCCTGCGCTGTCTGCTTTTATATTGTTTTGTCTTGATCGCTGAAAAATTTCCAGAAGCTTCGATTTCTCGAAATTGCTGGAAGGCACGCAGAGTTACGGTTACAAAGGGATCGGGTCAGTTGCGTTAACATAGCGATCGGACCAAAGTGTCGCCAAATAATCACCAAACGTAGCGGATTTTGGAGATTTATTGCCAAGTTTGGAGACAAAAATGAGTTGCCAAATCTACCGCCAACGTGGCACTATCTCGCCAAAGCTATTCACCACCATGTTAAATCTTCTTATCTCTGTAACCCTGTTTTTCAGCGAAGGTTCGCACTCTTGAGGCTTTTCTTGTTATATTATACAAGAGATACTACAATTTAAATGAAATTTCACTAAAATTATTTACATAAAAATAAAATTTGTAAGGTTATACATAATTAGTTGAGTTATGCTTACGTTGTATACATCATATTGAGAAAAATATAAGGGGCTCTATGAAGTTAATCATTGTTTCAAGAGAGGTAATTGCAAGAAAATGGCTGGAAACCCTGGTCTAAACTATTTCTTCATTGATAATAAGAAATTAGTTAAATAATAAGCAATAAGTATAAGTAATCTGATAATAAGGAAAAGAAATTAAAATATCGATGACACTAGAGAAATTTGAATAAAAATATTTAAATAAATTTTATGAAAATTAATATAAAGTAATTGTTACACTAACTTAAACAAAGCCTTATGTCTGAAAGAGAAGAAATTTCTAAAATGTTTATTAATTAGTCATCAAAAGCTTGAAAATAAATAAATGATTTCATTTGTTGCTGAGTATTTACGTCACTGGAATGCGAGATCTCACCAGTGGCTAAGAATAATTGTAGGTTTCTACTTCTTAATTAACTTAATTTCTTGGATCCTACTGAAAATGTCAAAGGAATTATCGAAATCTATCAGTTTATCGAAAACCTATCGAATCTGTCTATTGTAACAACAATTGAGTCAGGAGAAGGTTTAAACTAGTGGTCTCGAACAGGCAACCTGAGGGCCGCATGCAGTCTGCGAAATTATTTTATGCAAAAATAAATTTATGCTGGGAAGACATTTCAATTATGGTGTCAAATATGTTACTAAGATTTCGAGATTTTAGTTATTTGAAGTCAGAGTTTAAAATATTTTTAATTTCCATTGCAAACGAACAAGGATAACGCACCAGACATTTTATAAACGGAGTTAATGAATTTAAAATATGACATAAACTTTATTCAAAGGTAATATTTGCTTAATTTTATTTTTACTTGTCAGAAAATAAGTAAGCTCAGTTTAGAATTTTTGCCATAAGAATCATCGTTTTTTGTGAGGGACTACATTTGTATGGAAGCAGGGGTTTTTTACAGTTAAAAATGAATGAGAAATGAAACAGATGAGCGTATACAATCCATCATGAAGATAATTTCTAATAATCTCTCTCCAAGGCTACAAACTTTATCGCAATCGAAACACCATCCAGTATCAAGCTGAAACAAATAAAGAGGTTTACATTTCTTTGCATTCAAATATGTGTATTTTTATCCATCAATTGAAGGAAAACTTAATAAATAAGTGAAAAGACTATGTTTTTATTACTTCTTATCACATTTTCTCCCACATGGAAGATTTTCTCTGAAAAATTAGGAGGTTTTCAGTTTTTGTTTAGTTTAAAATAAATTATTTAATGATTAGTTAAACGTGTTAGAATTATTTGGAAGTAATATCAGTTTAAAAATTTAACATTTATGTGTCAGTATGTTTGACGTATAAAGTGCATAGTGAACAAAAGTTCCTTACAGGTACCAATATTTAGATTTCAGATAGGAAAAAAATGTATATTTTTGGTTTTGAAGTATTATTACTAGTATGTATTACTGTGCATGTTTTGAAAAATATTTAGTAAGCATAATTTAAAATTTACATAATGTACTTTTTATTAGTCTAAAGGGGCTTTGTCCCTGAAGGGCTATTGTTTTTCGTTTTGCGATTTTGCGTCGGTTCCCTCTGAATGTACGTTTCAACTTTCAAATTGTTATTATCAAATGTTATCGCCCTAGAAATTAAATAATGAAGAATCTGCATAAATGTAAGTATATTTCTCCAAATTTGATAAAACGACAATACCTAGAGGTATCGAATTTTGAATAACATAATTCTACGGCGAATATGAAGCCCAAATTTGAAATTTGGAATTTGTTTTGTTATCGATTTCATATTTTGTAAAACTTTAACGAATTTTTGATTAACAAATTCAACGATTTCAAAGCGAGCAATGGCAACGTTGTACAGAAAAAAACGTTTTTATCTCCAGCGCGTGAGACTGTGTATCGGAAATTCTAAAGATATGCTCAGTTTAAAATTATTTTTCGATATTTTTCTTGAACTAAATTTTATGGTTTAAGTGAGAAGAACATGATATTTAATAAATAATGGTAACACACAAAATGTTAAAAATCGCCCCTTTGAACGTAATTTAAAATCTGAAACCTTTTAGATTTTTTTTTTAATTGTATTGATTTCTTGTGAAAATTAATTTTTGTATTTTCAAACTAGCTTTTAGATTGTTAATTCATACTGTTTTTTGATATTATTTTGTTAATAAAATCTTTCGTTTTGTAATAAAACACGAAAAACAAAATACTGGCCCGTTAGCCCTTTTTAGAATTTGCATTCGGCTCGTATGCAGTTCGGGTTTGAGACCACTGGTTTAAACAACCCTCTTATTTATAACTTTAAACCTAGTAGACGCACGGCATATGCTTCCAGTTTAATCTTCCCTCTTTTGGGATTTCATATAAAATAAACGAACTTACAATTCAACGTAATTTGATGGTGCAGATTTACTATGCAATAATGTAACATGCCTTGACTCAAACTTTATTATTCCCGTCTGAAATTTTAAATATAGCAGACGTAAGATACATGCTTACAATTTAATCTTTTCCCTAATGGGATTTCACATAAAATAAAGTGAACTTTTCAATTAACGTAATTTGATGCTATAGATTTACAACCCAAAAGCGCAACAAGCCTTGGCTCAAATTCTAACTAATGCGCAAATGATGGGATAGCAGAAAGCAGTAATGTAAGTTGCAGAGCTGAGGGGAGAAATACAGAATGTCCATAAATGTTTATCCTGATTACGAAGACTTTCCAGAGGTAAAAACAAGCATTGAACCCCAAATGCATAAAATCTCAAAGTTAATAATCATAGTGAAACATATAATAAACTACCATATGTGTTTTCCTGGTAGGACGTGAGAAACGTCACTATGCTACTGCATTTCGACTTAATAATATAATTACGGATCCTGTTGTTAAAATTTGAAAGTTAAGGACTTTATTACCTTCACACCAGGTACTTTATTACCTTCTGTAACGCTTTTGAAGAATTCGTTACATATTTATTTGTGATTTTGTTTCTGTAAGCTACACAACGCGTTGTACCTTTCCCTGTAAGAAAGACATTTTAACGACACAACCTTCCTAGCGGCAAAAGTGGCGCATGAAACACATCTGTAGCGAACTTTTGTGAGTTCCATCTGCACATGCAACAATAAAAAAAAGTAGTACCATCAATATGATTGTTATAAATAATTATAATCAGTGTAAAAGTTTTATGTCGTTGCAAAGCTTTCTGTTTATCTTTTAAGAATTCTGTTTTAAATATATCAAATACATGTTTCTTATTTACCTTCTGTTAAGAACTAAGGAAAAATAGAAGTAATAACATAATTCAAAATAATAAGATAATGGATAAGTTAACATAAAATACATAGCATACTGTTAGTTTGTGCCAGTTTCAGAACCGAGCAAACGGACTGACTGTGTGGGTGATTTTCCTAGTTTCTCTCATACGTAACGAGAATACGATACAGTTTCGCTTAGTAAATATACCACCAAGCTACCCTTCCTTTAATCAGATGGCCTTCGCGTGCTTTGCCATATTCAAATAATCTAAGCTACCCTAATCTCCATTCATGTCATCTACCATTATTGATCAACTTCAGTTATCGTAAAGTATAATCGGAAAGGCTCTAAGGTGAAATGTAAAGTAAAATGGAAGAGAAACACACGAATGTTAAATTTAAGAGTAAGATCGGTGTAAAATGTAATAGAAAATAGTAGATAAACGCGCCAACTTAAAATTTAAATGTAAAATACCTACAAAATGGAAAACAAACACGCCAATGTAAAATTAAATGTAAAATCTATGTAAAGTGGAAGATAAAATATTAAAATTTAATTTAAAATGGAAGAGAAACACGCTAATATAAAATGTAATTTTAAAAGGAAGAGAAATACTCTAGTATAAAATGTAATGCAAAGTGGAAGAAAAATGTGAAACGGAAGTGAAATACTAGTGCAAAACTTAAAACTGGATATAATCGGTGAACGGTAAATTCACTAAACACTAGTAGTTCACCAGGAGAACATTCTGACTTCATGAGAGTTTTCATGATTTTCCCCATCTATAAGCAGAATGCGATCCAGTTTCCCTTTACGCAGATAAAGCCTTTCTGTGCTTTGCCCTATTCAATTAACCTAAACTAATCTGAACTAACCCTATAACTGGAACCTAATTAATGTATGAATTGTTGAGTATGTCCATTAATTTGTAAATTCGAATGTCAAATCTTGAGCAAAATGTAGGCAAAAACCTTCTATATCGAACTAACTACATTCTGAAACAGTGAAAGAGCTTATCTGCTGTTTCGAGGCTAACTTAGCAAAGCTGGGAAACGATAAAACCTACAATATTTTATTTCGTTCTAGAAAACAAGTAAACCCACGTACCACCCCTTTCCCCTTTGAACGCCCGAAGCACAATAGATACCTCTAAATAAAAGGTGGCTGCATTGGAGAGCCTTTCAAACTTCCTTTGATAATAACCCAACGAAAAAAAAATTTGAATCGCGTCTTTGCTTTCGGAACTTCGTTCACTTTTCAGTTAAGATAGCGTCGTCATAGCAACGGCTACCCTTTCCTATTCATAAGCAAAATGGTGGTTTTCTCTAATGTGGATCTTTCTTGGCCTCTGAGCGCACGTGAGATCATTTATGGGGATTTGCAGGGAATATACAGCTGTGCTGCAATCAGTAGGAAATCTTCGACCGAATAAAAACCTGATGTGGACACCACATGGCTTCCTTATACGCCTGTTAAATTTTACACATTTTTTGCTTCATTTCATTTAAACTTATACCCTCGAATTATTCTAATTTAATGAACCATTTTCTGAAGGCAAGATGAAATTGACATCAAAAACTGCAAATTTTTCAATTAAATATCCCGGTCAATCTTTGTCGTAAGTTAGTCAAACTTCTTGCATTTTTAATTTTTCATAACGTGTATTAAATTTCCAAGAACCAAAAGATAGCATTAAATTTTAGATATCATAATTTTTCTCAAATTAATTGTTTTTAAACTCAAAATTGCTCAAACACGAATATTTTCATCCTTTAAAATACTTCTACAATTGAATTTTATGACTAAGATCAAGGACTACGAAAGTAAAGGCCGGAAAAACGTTTAGACCGGGTGTGGGGGCGTGGTACATATAGATACATAATTTTTGATAATGCCGATTGCAATAAAAAAAGAGAGATGCACAAGTAGGTATTATACCAGTCCCGTAACAAAATTTCAACGTCCCGCTGCTAATCGGTTTTGAGTTATCAGAGATACATACTTTCGTACCTAGAGACGTTACGAAAAAAATCCAATTTAAATCCATTAAAAAAATGGTTCAAATGGATTTGTTAAGGAACGAAATGGATATTTTCGTTGAAATACGATACCCGAATTTTTTCGAGATTAGAATACCATATATTCCGGAGTGTAACGCGCACTTTCGATGAAAAAGTAAGATCTAAATTTATGGGTGTCCATTATAGAATGGGTTATATATTAAAAAAGTGATAGATTTAAAAATAAGGAAACGATAAGCATACAAAATTTTAACCTTTTTCATGTACCTAAATGCTGTTTATTTAAAAGAAAGAATGTACACAGAGGAAAAAAAAAGGGGGACAGTTCTATATCTCCAGTTCTACTGGGCCGATTGACGAAATTGAAATTGCGTTTTTCCCGTCTCGAAAGCGCGACTTAGGATGTGTATTATATTTATTTATAGCATTGTCCAATATTGGTATTTTGACACAAAATCGGACTTTTTCTGAAATGACATGCCAATGTTTTTCCATATTTCGATTCTACGTCTCAAATTATGCCAAACTGCCAAGTTTTGTAAAAATCGCAAAGTTGCAAAAGTTTTCTATATATATATATTAATATCTAATTTTTTTATTAAACACACCTGATTCCTTCTTCCAGAATTTGAAACTTAGGCTTAATCCAAATATAATTCGCATAATTTTTATAATTTATTTTTAAAATTTATATTTTTAAATGTTTTTTACAAACTTTTCCAAAACATTTTTGCATTACAACCTTAAAATTTTTAACATCATCTTAAATTATTGTATTTGTAAGCAGAAACGTTAGAGTTTTTTGTTAACAATTTCCATAGATATACCTGAATTTACATTTTGGCGCGTTTTTAAGTTTCGCATATTCGTTATAAGCGATAATAACGCCAAATGTACTTTTCGCACTTTATTAAAATTATTTGAAAGTATGAACAATGGACCTTTTTTCCCCGCTCGTGCACAAAGGAAAAGGCACAGAACACTATGTTGCTCTAAATTAAGAAGTTCGCCGAGTGATTTATTCTTGGCGCAAACTGAAAAAAAGCACCAAGATAAATTTTTGAATTTCTCCGTAAATTTGGCCCCAAATTTTACAAAATTTAATATTTAGGTAAAGTTTGAATCATAGAATCAAAATATGAGAAAAAAATTCGCATGCCATTTCAGATAAAGGTTGATTTTGAGTGAAAATACCTATGTTAGAACAAAGATTAATAATATAGATATAATTATGTTAGATAAATGTAATACATATCTTAAGTCGAGCTTTCGAGGCATGAAAAACGCAATTTGAATTTAGTCAAGTGGCTCAGTTGAACGGGAGCTATAGAACTGTCCCCTCTTTTTTTAAGGGGCAATTTGCACAGAAGGACTATTAATTTCGTTTTGGCATTTTGCGTTGATTCACTCTTAAAATTGTTGCCACCAAATATTATCGCCATGTATTATTTTCAAAGAAATTAAATAATGAAGAAAATGCATAAATATATGTATGTTTCTCGCATTGTGATAAAAACAACGGTACCTACAACCATACAATTTTGAATATTGAACATGGGCATCTGGAAGCCGAAATTTGAAATTTGGAATTTGATTTATAATGGATTTCATATTTTGTAAACTTTTAACGAATTTTTAACATACTCAAGGATTTCAAAGCGAGCAATGACAACGTTGTACAGAAAAAACATTTTTATCTCCAGCGCGTGCGACTGTGTATCGGAAATTCTAAAGATATGCTCATTTTAAAATTATTTTGCGACATTGCTTTTGAACTGAATTTTATGGTTTAAGTACAAATAACATGATATTTAATAAATAAAGCTAACACACAAAATGTAAAAAAACGCCTCTTTGGACGTAATTGAAAATCTGAAACCTTTCAGATGTTTCTTTTTTATTATTTTTTAGTCGAAAGGGGCTTTACCCCTGAAGGACTATTGTTTCCGTCTTGCACTTTTGCGTCAGAAGCATCAAAAGTCTGAATCACTTTTTAAACTGTTGCCACCAAATATTGTAGCTCTGTGTTATATATAAAGAACTTAAATAATGAAGAATCTGCATAAATGTATGTGTGTTTTTCGCATTGTGATAAAACAACGGTGCCTAGAGCCATTAGATTTTGAGTAACGTACGTTTCCACCCGAATATGAGCATCTGGAAGCCCAAATTTGGAATTTGTTTTATTATCTATTTCATATTTTGTAAAACTTAAACTAATTTTTGATGAATGAACTCAACGATTTAAAAGCAAGCAATGGCAACACTCTACGGAGGGGAAAACTTTTTATTTCCACCGCGCGGATCTGCGTATCGGAAATTCTAAAGATATGCTTATTTTAAAATTATTTTGCGATATTGCTGTCGAAGTGAATTTTAGTTCTTCATATTTGTCTTCCGTTGGCATCTTCAGGCATATCGTCGAGTTATGCTTTATCTTTACCATCAGTGTTACTTTGGTCCTTGAATACATTGAAGACAGCTCGCTTTTCTTTGCAGAATTATTTACTCCCTTACCTTACCTTTCCACGCACATATTGTTCTCCTTATCGCTTATGAGTTCAATGTACTAGTGTACGAAAGCTTTGAAAAATCTTCGAATGATTGACTCCAGAAGATAACAGCATCGCATATATATCTTTCTGGTTTCTTCGTAAAGAAAAAGGTGCGCGATATACGACGAATATACCTAAAAATTAAAAAATACAGTTTGAAATTATAAATTAGCGTTACGCGCCGGTGCGCGATGGATGCTACAATATACGGTACATCGTTTACTTCGCGCAAAGAAGTAAAAAAGAAAATAGTTTTGCATTTCAGTTTCACAACATCAGAGATTTATTTTTGACGAATTTCCAAAACAAAATGCATAGCAAATCAAAAAGCAAGCAGATTATCGGTTCGAAAGGAATACCGTTTTAGTATATGTTGCATTAAAACGGTAAATGTGTTAAATACTAAAATAACAAATGTGAATAAAGATGAAAATCATATCTCCTCATAGCTGTTTACGTACACTGCGAAAACAAAAGAAAAAAAAAGGGGGAGGCAGCTCTATACCTCCCGTTCTACTGGACCGATTGACGAAATTCAAATTGCGTTTTTCATGTCTCGAAAGCGCAATTTAGCATATGTATTAGATTTATATATAGCTTTGTTCTAACATAGGTGTTTTGACACAAAATGGGTCTTTTTCTGAAATAACATATCAATTCCATATTTCGATCCTGCGACTCAAATTATGCCTAAATATTAAATTTTGTAAAATTTGGTGCGAAATTTATGAAGAAATTCACAAATTTATCTTGGCTTCTTTTTTTCAGTTTGCGCCAAGAATAATTAATTCACTTAGCAAACTTCTTAATACATGGCAACCCATTTTCCTTTCCCTTACGTTGTGAAGGACCGGAAAAAAAAAGTCACTTCGTTCCTACCTTTTTACAATGTGCATGAGAAGAAAAAAAGTCACATCGTTCTCCTTTCAAATAATTTTAACAAAGTGCCTAAACCACATTTGATGTTATTATCGCTTTCAACAAATATGCCAAATTTCAAAACGCGCCAATATATAAATTCACGTATATCTTCGGAAATTTTGAATAAAAAATTTTAATTTTTTGCAGGTATACTTAGAAAAATGCATCTACTTTAAGATGATGGTAAATATTTTACAAATTATAATTGAAACGTTTTTCGAAAAATTTATAAAAATTACTAAAAAATACAAATTTTAAAAATAGATCATTAAAAATGAGCGAATTTTATTTGGAATGGACCAAAATTTCGAAATGTGAAAGGAAGAACCAAATAAGTTTTATAAAAAAAAGAGATATTAATAAATATATACCAAACTCAATTAACATTGAATGGCTAAAATTTTGAGAGATAATTTTCTAAAAACTACCAGTGCAATTTTTACAAACCTTGGCAGTTTGGCGTAATTTGAGTGGTAGAATTGAAATATGGAAAAAAACTGACATGACATTTAAGAAAAAGTCGAATTTTGTGTCAAAATACCTATATTATAACAATGCTATGTATAAATCTAATACATATTCTAAGTCGCTCTTTCGAGACATGAAAAACGTAAGTTGAATTTCGTCAATCGGCCCAGTAGTATGGGAGATACAGAACTGTTCCTCCCTTTTTTTTCGCAATGCACATCTAACTTCGCAATAACATTAGTACCTCACAGTAACATTAGTAGTGTTTGTGGAAAACATTTTGACGAATTAAGTTTTGCTTGTTTGCAATGATATAATTGCTCTTTTTATTGGCCCTGACACCTGCTGAATGCTTGGGATAAGTATTTATGGTAACAGCTTATTCTTTGAAATGAGAAATATCTTCTGTTACTTTTAAATTTATCCTTCTTCAAAAAAGTCGCATGAAAGCAAACTGTGAATCGAAGGATATGTTTTTGCCCTTTCCGAAGAGAAATACCCCCATTGTATATTTCAGAAACGTTGTGAAATGTACAGTATTAATATTTCTAAGTGCAAAATAAGCAACATTATTAATGAGAAAAGTAAAAATAATCAATAATTACTTCTGTATAGACCGAAGACTCTAAACCAATAAACGAAAAAGGTATGTACTCTTTTTAATGATTCTAAACTTAAATTGTTAAAGAAAAAAATCCGCTGACACAGAAATCAATTGCGAAGTCTTTATACAAATCAGTATCAACGCTATATATAAAACAATAAAGCAAGATTTATAACTTTAAAAAGCTTAATTCATAACTGTGTTCATCAGCGTATGTCAAGACTTGTGGTTAAACGTAGGAGAATTTTTAGGACTCTGTATGAAAGCTATTTAGCGGGAGATAAAAGGAAATACATTGTGACCCTCGTAAAGCATGGGTTTACCTATACGACTGCGATGAAAAAAGGACTGTTTATTATCGAAAACTAAGAGGAAAAATTACAAACCTGGTTCCCTCGATGCAAACAAATTTTCGATAAGGGGTTTCTGATTATTGAAGGATTCTCTTACAAATAGAAATTAAAAATATGAAATAAATATCTGAAGGCATTCAAATTTTAGCTTTTTATTTGGCGTTTATTGTTTTTTTAGCGTTTTATGTGTTATCTTTATTTATTAAATATCATATTCTTCGCTCTTAAACCATAAATTTCAGTTCAACAGAAATATCGCAAATTATTTTAAAATGAGCATATCTTTAGAATTTCCGATACACAGACTCGCGCGCTGGAGATAATTTTTTTACAGTATTGCCATTGCTTGCTTTGAAATCGTTGCGTTTGTTCATCAAAAAGTCGTTAAAGGTTTACAAAATCTGAAATAGGTATTAAAATAAATTTCGAATTTGGGCTTCCAAATGCTCATATTCGGGTGGGAACGTACTTTACTCAAAATGTGATGGCTCTAGGCATCGTTATTTTATCACAATGCGAAAAACATACATACATGTACGCAGATTCTCCATTATTTAATTTCTTTAAATATAATACAGGACTTTAATATTTGGTGGCAACAATTTGAAAAGTGAAACCGACATTTGCAGTTTTCAACGCAAAATGCCAAAACGAAATTAATAGCCTTTCTGGGCTAATGCTCTTTGGGCTAAAAATTGGAAAAAAAAGTGTTAAAACCGACTCAACATTTTATCAAGAGAAAATTTTACGTCCTATAATTACAGAAGAAATTCTATTTCTTTATCCCAATAACTTTCAGAGAGTGATATTTCATCAAGACAATACCAGGAATCAGACTGTCATAAGTACCATTATATTCCTTGAGAAATAGAAAACTGCTACAGGTATTGCATATATACATTTTCAAGGTATTCCTGTCAAGACCCATGGAGTTTCAGCTATGGACTATTGTGTATTTGTCTCTCGAAAATAGCTCTTTCTAAGTGCAAACCTACCATGCTTGATGAGCTGTGGAAAATTGTGGAACAGGAATGGAAATTTTAGGAAAAGCTCTTGTATCATAGAAATCACGATGCAGACTTATAGACCGGAATAAAGGGCTCTCAGATTTAGCATTTAAAAAATACTTTTTACATTTAAACATTGGTTAAAGGGTCCCGAAATTTTCCTAATAATGTGTAAACGCCCTTGTCTACTGAGTAAAATCGTAAAAGGAAATTTATGATTTCATTTACAGAAACGGTGTATGCCTTTACACTGCGAAGGATGATTATACTGTTAAAATGATTATTAAAGATTTAATTTGTCGCAATTAATTAAAGCTTTTATATTGTTAAATATAAATAATTTTAAATACCTTTTCAAGAATTATTTATGAAAATATGCGAATAGCATTTGCATGCTCAGAGAAAACGAAGCAAAATTTATAATTTAAATAAAAGTCACTAACTAGGTTATTAGGGACTTGGATTTTAAGAAAAATTCGAAAGCTAACTTTAAATAGAGAAATAAGTGCACAAACAAAATAATTTGCTAAGACATTTAAACCAAATGAAAGAAAGAAGAGTAAAGTGGACATTTCTTTGAGAAGCATTTTCTTTATTTTTCAAAAAGAAATTTGCTTTGTGAACAATTGCAATTATCTTTTACGTTCGATTTCGATGTTAATTACGTATTTGTGGTTCTTGCGGGTGTCAAACAACATCTGCTTTTAATTCAAATAAAGTTCGTTATTTTGTCAAATGATATTTGCATTTGTGAGTAGCAAGTTCGCGACGAATATCTTTGAACAAATCCGCGCATTTCAAAGCCAGTTATATGAAACATCTTTACTTTCAGATTATTTTCTACTTTCACATCATGAATATGAAGAGATTAAATACACTTTCCTTTTGCAAAATTTTTCAAATTAAATTTTAATTTCTAGTTTTTCTCATTTTTATTTCTAGAACCTTTGTGAAGAATGGTACTGAAAGAGGCACTTGAATTTTCTCTTTGCAAGTCGCAGGAAATGAAAAATATTTTGTTATGAATTATTTGGCTTCATTAAAAATGGCTGCAGTTGGAAGCAGACATATTAAATGTTTTTGTTCTTTTTGGGATAAGTCTTGAGAACATTACAGTCTTCACGTCACGTTGATTGTAAAAATGTACATATTAAAAATGATGAATATTTAAAAAATGCGAATTTATTAAACTGAGTCTAAAATCTGAAGTTTGAGGTACAGAAAGGGGTAAAGAAGAAAAAGGCCTGAAAGTTTTCATATATATACACATTTATATATTTATATAAGGAAGACAGTCCCTTTGTTTGTTTTTCTCTGTGTGATTCGTACAAAACTATAATTTAATTCCCATTTCATAAATTGTTGCCCACTTGATCTTCAAAACAAGAAGAAAGTCACTGTCTACAATAAGATTCTAAAAACCCATACCACAGCATCCAAACTCAGGTGTTTATATCAGAACGTTGTGCTCACGTCATCCATTTCATGCTCACGTTGCAGTTAATACATTCCAGCTATCAGTAGAAGTTATATACGCCATAGAAGGATTTATAATTGCTTTTTTACAAAAAAAAAAAATCTGAAAGATTTCAGATTTTAAATTACGTCCAAAGGCGCGTTTCTTTAACGTTTCGTGTGCTACCTTTTTTTATTAAATATCATGTACTACGCACTCAAACCATAAAATTCAGTTCAAAATCAATATCGCAAAATCATTTTAAAATGACATATCTTT
>KK120096.1:207625-270434 GCA_000611955.2 Stegodyphus mimosarum | reverse complement strand
TTTTTCCGTACAGTGTTGCCATTGCTCGCTTTGAAATCATTTAGTTTGTTAATCAGAAATTCGTTGAAATGTTACAAAACATAAAATCGATAATAAAGCAAATTTCAAATTCAAAATTAGGGCTTCCAGATGCCCATATTCGCAGTAGGATTACGTCATTCAAAATTCGATGGCTCTAGGTTTTATCACAATGCGAGAAACATGCATACATTTATGCAGATTTTTCATTTTTTAAAATTTAATGCAGAGCGATAACATTTAGTGGCAACAATTTGAAAAGTGAATTGGGCATTCAGAGTGAATCGACGCAAAATCGCAAAACGAAAGTAATAGTCCTTCGGGACTAAATCCCTTTGGACTAATAACTATTAATATTTCTCTACAGTTTCAATTTTGAAATCACATCACTCATTTTAGGTTTCCGTCATCGTTGTTGCGTTCCCGCTATCTGTGCTTACTAAAGCCTTTAGATGGCGTAGTGTTCACTTAATTTTTACAACAGAGAAGAACTTTTCAGAAACGTTAGAAGCTTTATAGCAGAACTTAAGTGTTTATCGGTTTTTCAGTAACATTGTGTGTTTATCAGTGTCTCTATCAGTTTTCTCGAATATTTCGAAAAGCTAGAATCGACCGAAGTCGATGGTGACTTCCGGAAGATCATATCCGGGAAAACAAAGAAATTTATAGGAGGACTTTTTATACTTTTTCACTTTTCAAACATAGAGAAGATATATAATGCTGACATTTTAGTTTGCATGTATATTCATCTTGTATCCTCTAAAATGTTTCGCTATTTCATCTGAACCACCTTTATGGATAATCTCTACTTATAAACTTTGTTAAACATGAAGAGTGCTCTGGGACGACCGTTAAAATTCACACATTTAGACTTTTTTTAGATATTAATTTTTTTTCTGGAGAAATAGAGTTCCTTAAATACATAATCCAATTAATATCCTCTATAACAGACATTTTACCACTTACAGCTTTTTCTTTTACTCTGAATTTCACTTTTTCCGTTTAACTGTCATTAACTAATTTAATCAACAAGTTTACTTAGTCTGCTTCATTTTGCACCATGAAAATCATTTCTCGCACCATTGCTTTTCCTCATTACCTGAATATTAACTTGCTCATAGCGAGCAGTAAAATTTTACACTCCATAAACAATCTAGTCCCTCACGTTCAGTAGAAACATTATATCCCGTGCGAATAAATCTAAAGTTTACGACTCAGTTTGAGCTGAGAGTTTACGACCCAGACGGATGATATCTGCTGCAAAGGGATTTGTTTTATGCCACGGATGTTAATGTGTTGTGGGAACGTAATTAGTAATAGAGTCTGAAACGAATTACCGAAGACGATTACTTGAGAAGATAGTGCTTGGTGTTACTTCCTATCGCGGCAAAAATGATGCACTCAATGTCTTTTATGTCGCGGTAAATTAAAAATTAAGGGCAATTTATGTTTGAAATTTCAACAAGGTAGTCTAAAATATTCACAAGCTTGTTGAAATTACTTGACAAACCTCAGTCGATGCTTCTCCATTCACTCGAATCTATATGTTGTCAAAATAAATGCAGTGGTACCTCGGTATATCTCATTAATCCGTTTTAGATCCTTGAATATATACCAAACTGGACATATATATATATATATATATTATATATATATACCAAACGAACGTTTTCAATAAGACTCTGACTAACGAGAAAACGATAAATCCGTTCTTTTAAAAATTCCACACAGTTTAATATTAAAATACAAATACATTGGGTGAAATAAAAAGTATATGAATGAAGTAGTGCACATGATACTGTACATAAATGCTTTTCACCCACTTCACAACATAAGTCATTTAAACAGTGTCTTCGTTTTTCACGTCACAGACAACATCGTAATTGGCGAATGGTATGCAGTAACCAAATTTTGGATATGCACAGCATCTTCATACTTTTCAAGAATGATTTTTTCATCTCCGTAGTGATCCTAACAATTTTCTTCGTTGCTTGACTCTTCCCATTAACTTTAAAAAACTCATTATTAATGAATTTACAAAATATTTACTCGGATAAAAAACAAATTTATTTGAAATTTCAGATGATAGCTCGGATTTTTTACTGTACAGAAGCAACAGGCATAGTAACCTTCAAAAGCAGTTGTGTCATTTGTAAGGTTTTAGTTAAACTAACGAAGTTTTATTTTAATTTGACCTTTTCTATCTGTTCTTATTTCAACTTCCCGTTAGAATAAGCGCGCGTTTCAGCTCTATGCTAATTTGAAGTGGAGCCAAGTTCTATTTAAACGGTAGGTAGGAACCTCTCAGTGTGAGAGAACTTTTAGTCTCAGACCATTGCTACTTTGTTCGACGTTCGCCTGACCAGCTAGTATTTAAATTCTAAGCCGTAGCGCTGTTACGCTATTACTTATTGAAGTAATTCTAAGTGCGTTAGTATTAGTTAAATCTTGCTACACACCATTTAGTTTAGAGGCCAACCTCGCGTTTATAGCTCTGTGAGCAACGACTACTTAATTTCTAATTAGCTTTAGTTTAAATTATCTGATTGTTCAGTTTAGACCCAAGTGCGGTCATTATTTTCTGTATACCTCCCGAGTTGGGAAGTGGCTGTATATAATTGTGGTTAAATAAAATAGGATTTTAAATCCTTCTGAAGTGCAGTTCTTCTACCACTTAACCACAGTTTTCTACCACAGAACATAACTGCATTCAGCTCCCTGTTCAAGATCAGGACTTAAGTTTTCACGAAGATGTTCGCCAAGAATTTGCACCGAACACTCAGTCCTGACACATTGTCTCAGAAAAGGTTATATGGTTATACTTAGTATGATACTTGAAATTTTAGTGCTACAACCCTATGGGATAAGTAGCGAACTACCGTTATGTCTGAAATAGTACAACAGAGACTTGCAAAGGTTTAAACAAACTTTGTATTAAACTGAACTTTTAATTAAACAAGGCACTCCTCGTTCTACACATAATCACCATTTATGGAGATCCAAATTAAATAATAACACTCAAATAAATTTAAACGTTGATCAATAGTCTTAGACTACACAGTTAAACAAATGAGATACAAGCTGGCTTAAAAAATCTACCTTAGCGTAAAGTATCCGCTGCGAAAGCATACAAAACCCAGATAATTACATTTAGTTAGAGGTGACAGAATTCTAACCACATTACGTGAAAACCAGAAGCTCTCTCATACGTCCAAAACTCTCAGCTTAAATAGGCTTAAAGCTAATTTGAATGCTAGTAAGAAAGACGGAAAGAAATAAAAGTAGAACGGGTAACTAAAATCGGGCAGCCTGGCAGCATCCAACCAATAAGAATCGGTGTAATATGGGTGAATTTTGCAGGACTAATTTCGAAGATTTAAACATAGAAATTTTTATCTTCAGCTGCAGAAGTGCCCAGTATTTAATATTCCTTAACGTCAAAAACCAGTTGAAAAGCAGTCACAAAGCAGTACAATAAGTCAGAAAACAGTGAAATATTTTTTAATGTCAAAACACAGTTGCTATTGCCAGAGGCTTTTCACCTAACATAAGTGATCAAATGATTAAAAAATTCTCATCTAAACATATCAAAAAGCATCTTCTCGGTTTAGGAGATTATAAGAATTCTTTTTCATACCTCTCTTTTCATAAATTAGCTATAAAAATGTACGTAATTTAGAGAATTTCATCTTCCGGATCGTTTTCTCTTCTGTCAATAAAACTTGCAGTTCTATACTAAGGACCGCATTTCATTTTTTGCCCATGTCGTTTAATTTACATTGGTCAAACTAAGAAAGTATTAAAATTTCCAGTTAAATTAAATCTAAAAGCATTTTAAGCATCAAAATTCCGTTTTAAGGAACTTGAGGCATATGTTAAGAAAAAAGAAACACATAAATCCTGTGTTACCCGGCATTGTTGGTCAGAAAAATCACATATTCTATTTTTCTGCAGCCAAAACTATTCAAGAAACGTCTTCTGTTTGCAAATAGAGATGTTTTACATACATAAAAATCTTTCAGTTCTAGTTAACGACCTCAATTTCAGTCTTTCCTTATCCTCAGCTTTTAAGGAAATCACTTCAGTGTTGTTTCATTTTCATCAATAGATGGCTCCAATAGCTTCACTTCCTTCCTCTCATTTTTATCTCCTTATCTTTCCTTAACGTTGTCTTCTCTTTCTTCACTTGCACTTCTGCAGAAGAAAAAATACTAAATTTAAACCTTCGAAATTGGTTTTGCAAATTTATAAATATTACGATGATTCTTGTTGCTTTAACTTGTCCAATATTCGTTATTCGAACTCAGATTTGATTCCAATTGCTGATAAAATTTCTGTGTACAATAAACAATTTGATTTGGAAGAAATAAAACAATGAGAGAAGAGAAATGTTCTTTTTTGGACATAATAACTGCTTAGTTTAATATTCAGCTTTCGATTTGTTAACAAAACAAAATATTTCCTCGATAAAGTCACTTCTGTTATGCCAAGAAAGGATTTTTTGTGAGCAATAAAATGGGCTCCAATAGAAACATGTCTTGCAATAGCCTTTTAAATTCTGAGCTAAATAACAGAAGATTTTCAACATGTTTAGATAGATCAGACTCTAGAAGAAATTCCGGGTCTGAAATGAGCAAGTGACAAAAAATGTTGATAGTCTTTCTTCAATAATTTGTTCTTCTCCAAATCGATTTTAGCCAGAAAAGCAAAACTGAGCTCATCATTTCCGATACACGTTCCCTTTTTCCTTGTAATGCGGTATTTAGGCCATTGAGGTTTGCAGTGATATCGATTCCCAGTTAGCAAGCCACCCCATGTCATCTATGCATGGTCATAGTTGTCTTTGGACATGAAAAACATTTTAATCTCTGAGAGCTTTCCAACCAATCTTGTTAAAATTTTCTTCTCCTTAGCCATCTCACTTCTGAGATGGAGGTTTTTAGCGGGTAGAATTTCTTGATCAATGGCGCAGTGGTATGAATTAAATTTGAAAAATGTGTCTTCCTGCTTACACAGCTCAGTAAGCCCGCTATTATTCCCAATCATAATCGACGTACAGTTGGTTGTGATTGCGAGTTTTTGTTTATTGGTACGTTTTCTTATATAGTTTTTAGCTGCATTATACGTGTCTTTCCCTGGAGTGTGTTTTGCAAAAGTCAAAATGGTCAGCGATACTTCTTTTAGAGAAAATTCAGGAAACCTAATTCTCGTGAACATCAAGCAATAGCAACAGTGAATTCATCCAACTGCAGGGAAAAATACGCACATTTCTGTTTTTATTGTATTTTACAAATGCCAAACATTAGCGCTTAAGCCATTAGTTCCCGGACTCTCCAGTGCGTTTTAACAATGTCCTCATACAAAGAAAGTGCAATACAATTATTTAAATGTTCAAAATTCATAGGCTGATTGGAGTCACACAAAATACAGCTTGGGGAATCCACCACTCCAATTCTGCAGAGGGGGTCTCGCAAACAGTCATGTCCGGTCAGAAGTCTAAATAGAGCTACCGCTGTCTTTCTTGGAAAACTGTGAATTAAGGTATCTCTTCCCCCGGAATCCTCCAATTCTTATCCATAGCACGTTGAATCATATCCTGCTTAAGAATTTCCTTAACAGTGAGGTTAACAAACAGTTTAGTCTTACGACATGAAGGCAGCATTTTTGTAAGTCAGATAATTTCTGCACGCAAATATCGTTCGCTATTATCCTCCACTCGTCATGTCAGCGTGCTTCATGACAGAGGCACATCTTTTATAGCTGAGATTATTTCATTTTTGGTTAAATTCAGGAAATAAAGACATTGATATTTCCTGCATATTTTCCTTCACAAGGGCTCCATTTGAGTATGTCTTTTTATGGGATGCAGAAAGTAACTTACCTTAAAGTATGCTTCTATGTGATTCTTTGCTTCATTTTTTGAGAGCAAAAAGACTGCTTTGTTGAGCGTTTAGAGAAGATTTCATTAATTGAACTTTATGTCTACAAACACGTGAGTAGATGAACACAAATGCAACGTCCCTGTACATGACGTGTAACTGTATCTTTTATATGGTTGTATTTTATGTTAGCATTAGAATAAAGTCTTTGTGTCACGGCTGGGGAGCACCTAAATATAGAGATGAGAGCTACCAGGCGCCCGCAAGGCACTTGTTGGACACCAATTATTTCAACTTAGAACTAATAATAAAATTGTAGAATGATTTTTTTATCATAAAGTTGGGAAATGAGAAAAAAAAATTAAACTCATATTTAACAGCTAACGCTGTAAAGAGATGTCGCTCTTTTTCGCTCAGTGGAGTGAACTGGTTCTTTGAATCTGTTCGTCAACAGATACCACATCTCTTTTACATAGCTACTTTTAAATTACAAGTGTTTTGGGGTAGAAAGGCTTATTAAAAACTAAAAGGCAAAAGCGTTACTTTACATGAAGACCATAACACTTTTTATTGGACAACCGGAAATGTTATTTTGCTTGAAACCCATTATAGGTTTTAATGAAAAATTATATTAAAGCATATTCCAAACTTTTCAAATGTAATATTGAGACTTTATATCGGTGGGAACAACACAGTATTAGATTTGGGTTTAAACTGGTAAACCGAAAGTCATGCGTTACTTGAAGTACTTTCGAGAAAATACTTTCGCTTTCGTTCTTTCAATCTTTAGACTTTCGTGAAAAATGAAGCATTAGATAATTCAAAATTTCTCAGATTCGCTGTTTAAAACATATATGTCATTGAAAACAACTTATCACATATATAAGCATTAACTGTATTTTTGGAATTATGCCGAATGCGACGAGAATAATCTCATTATGAAGAGGAGCTCTCGTATCACGATTAAGTGCATTAGCCTCAGTCTCCAGTTTTGTGTTTGTTTTACTTTTGTATAGAATCACTTTTCAAATAAAAGATGCTGCTAGCAAATCCTATAGCTATGTATTATTTTTAAAGAAATAATATAGCTAATATAAATAATATAGTGAATATAAAAAAATGTATGCTAGCACTTAACACAGTCTATCCGAAGTTCTAGGGATATTGTTGCAACATATATATATATATTGCTAGAGATATGGTGTATTTGTAAAATCATTGATTTGTGAATCCGAAACCAGAGGCCAGAAACCAGTATTATGACCAGATGATATACTACGATCATATGTATATGTGATTAGAGGATATACTACGATCGTACGTAAATATAATGTGTTAGCATTAATTGTCTATTTTTTTCTGTTTCAATGTTGTGTGGAGTCACTTTTCAAATAAATGTTTGCTGCTAACTTAAAATATCGCTATATATTATATTATTTTTGAATAAATAATACAGCAAATATAAAAAATATGGCAACATATAACATTCTGTTGAGAATTCTAAATTATTTTACTTTTAAAGGTTTTGTGATTTTGTTATTATATTTTATGTTGCGTAAAGTGCCGATGAAAGGGATGATTGATAAATAAACCTAAAAGGACAAACAAAAAAGTTGGCATGTCATATTGTTAAGAAATCTGAACATTCATGTTATGAACTGAGAAAAGACTGTGAAAAAAGTATGGCTACACTTAATATTCTGTCGTGAACTAAAGATTTGCCAGTTTTGTGTTTCTTAAGTCATTGATTTGGGAATCCGAATCGATACTTTACTTAAGACTGGTTGTTATTTAAAACGTGGAGTTAGCGGAAAGTCACGTACTGGCCGCATCAAATATTTTTATTTATCATATCAAAAAGTAATTAATAGAAACCCGTTTATTAATCTGTGTTCCAATACGACTCCTACTAAATGCTACTCTTAGTGTGTCACAAACGAATCCTATCAATTGTCGATCCTGACCAGAAGAATTTCTGCTACATGCCTTCATCTTTTAAGTAGGGCTGAAAGCTGAACATTATCATTATAAACAAGTTGACAGACATATTGATAACAGTATTCTGATACAGTTGTTCAATAGGTTTGGAAAACGTCTTGCTCGAGGGCTTTCTTCTTGGATATTATCGTCTTGCTTTGCGTTTGGAATGCTATATTTTAATGGGAAAGGCATCAAAGTTTCTTGATTATCATATTTTTCTGTGCATAATACGCACCTGTTTCTTTAATTGTGTCTAAAAAATGTGTGGCAACAACGGTGGCATCAGCCTCAACGGAAATGCTAGTGGTGGCTTTTCGGAAAACGAAACCAAGAGTGAAAGATTGTGGGCGATGCATATGAAGTGTGCGTGTTAACCCTTAAAAAGCCGAGGACTTTCCTCACCTGTTTCATTAAAGCAAACCGAAACGTCTGAAATTCCATTTGAGATTCACAATAATTTCCCCACAACCCGTTCATTAGCGAACAAAATGGTGTGAAGGTTTCAAATTATACCATGTTTAGTTCCTAATAATGGAGCTTCCCCCCCAAATGTATATTAAGTCCTAAAAAGAACCTAACCTAAAGAGAAGGAACGACAAAAGAATCCTTTTAGGACAAGACTTCTACAATAAAGATGAACTGATAAAATGCATTTGGGGAAAGTGCACCTAAAGCACCCTTATGTACTTTAGGGATGAAACTAATGGTACTAATGGAACGAAGTTTTGATAGTGATGATGAGTTTTATACTGAATAAACGTTGATTTCAAGAACTTTATGTAATATTTTTCTCCTATTAAATTCTAACCCAGTAGGCTAATAAAAACCAACCCGTCAACCACATAATGGTTTATTTTTTTTTTCAGCTTTCGCGTCTCAAGATCAAGTGTGTCCTAAACAGGGACAAGTGCACTAATTAGTTAATAAACCTCAGAAGAAAGTTTAGAATAGTTATTCTAGAAATTGTATAAATATGAAGACGGAAATACTGAAATGCTATTCTTAAAATAAATTTCATCAACAAAAGCATGATTCTCGTAAGTTTCAGCTTTCCAAGTTGAATGAACTAATAAATTGGAAGGCCATTCACACAAGAATAATGCGCTATTTCCCTCCTAGTGATGCATGGAGTCTATAAGGTTCTACGATCCAAAATATACTATGAATGCTGCAGCAGCCATAGAAATGATATTTTAACTACATGAATCACATCAAAATCCTTCAGTATTCTAAGTATTTGTTAAATTGACGAATGGGATGACAATGACGTGACATATGGCCGCATGTTTGCGATATTGATGAATTTAGCATTCGCCTCAGCACTTCTGCGCTGCTACACAATTAAGGCTTTAGTTTAAATTGGTTGTATATTAAACTGGTTATAGAATAAACACAGAGTTAATCGTAATCCACCTGTTAAATACACGAAAATGATCAGTTTTAGAGGACAGTAATTTATATTAGTTTTCCTTTAGCCTCAATGGGTTATTAATCTCGAAACGCAATTTTTTGTAGTCCATTATAAACGAACATTTTTACTTTTCATTCGAATCTAATGGGATTTGGAAAGACATAAGATTCTTTCATATTTAATCTGCCTGATATTAATTGAGAAACTAGATTATTTAAAAGCAATATATGAGATCATCATAGAGATTATGATTTAAATTTTTAATCTGATTGATTGAAATAAAAATGCATTTAATTAATGGCATATCTGAATAAAACCAGTAAATATTTTTATAGAATGGTGTTGCATTATATATTTTTTCAATTGTTTAATAAGCAGAATATATGGAATGTTTCCATGTTATTCTAAATGCATATTCGTCTAATATACTGTAAAATATGTTTGTCTGTTCCATATGGGCTATGTCTATTAATTATCTCCCAAGATTTAGAAGAATTCTTTTACTCGGGAGTTAAAATGTAAACCCTTTCAAATTAAACATTTTCCCTTTTTTAAAATTTTATTTTTTTTTATAATTTTAATCTCTCTGTTATGTAAATTTTCTGTTATGTATCTTCTTATGTAATTTTTGTAATGAAAATAAAATACTTTTGTATACTTAAAAAGAGAAGAATGTGGAGTATTACTGAATAGCACATTGAAATAAATGCAATGAATAGACTTTCAAAATACATTGAAGTAAATATAGTAGAGTGAGTGAAAGAATATATTGATTACAGCGGTTCATGCATGTTTTCTTATACTTGTTTTTTCGAAATTTATCTGCACTGGATTTTATAATTAATATCGAAACACAGACTCCAAATATTACTGTAATATATTATTTTTGTCTAGTTTTAAGCCTCGCTTGATACAAAATAAAAGCTATTAAAATGTTGTTCGTAATAAAATAATTTATTCAAAACTTATTAGTGGGTAACTCATATAATAATTCGAACAGTCAAAACTTTTCTTTAATTTTTTTTCGGATACAGGTTTTTGCCACAAGTTTTTTTTAAATAAAAATACATCCAAAAATTATCGACCGCATTTGGGAATTCTTACTTATTTAGCAAAATATACTAACAGTTTCATACCTGCAGTGAACATGGCAGGACACTATAAGCTAACAATAAAAAACTATTAGAAATTTAATTATTCGTTATTTTAAAGATGATATAAGCATTCAAAATATCCAGAAATTCTTTGATAAAAAAGAGATCAACTGTTCTTTGATGGTATAAAATGCTGGAAATTACATGGAACTATTGAAAATGCACTGATGTCTGGACCATATATCAGGCTAATACGAAGAAGTGGAGATTTATTCTATAAAAAGTAAACTCAAATACAAATAATGGTAATTGGCAGTGGACTGTTAGAAAAATCATTACACCGCATGGACACAATGGGCAATCAACCAGAAGAAAATTCTTCTTCAACAAAAAATAAGGAAAATACGCTTGGCGTTCGCAAAACGCATGATAAGCAGAGATTTATCATAATAAAACAATTTTATGTTTGCAAACGAGTCACAATTTAACGTATTTATGTTAGCTGAACGAATTGCGGTAGAGCGAAAGCAGGAAAAAATTTAATTCGAAAAATTTATTGCCTACTGTTAAGCATTCTTTGTCGAGTCATAATAGTTTAGGAATTTTTTCGCTTCCTCAGGGATGGAAAATATAGATTTTTTAGAAAATAATATCGTTGATTATAAATATATAAATATTTTTTAATAAAAGTACATTCAAGTTCTATCAGGATAAAGAGCCTAAATATACAACCATAAATGGTCACTTTAAGTTACTATGTTTACAACTACCCAAAACTTGTCAGATCTTCTATGCATTCTTTGGACTTAAACGCAGTCAAATATATATGAAGGGAGTTGGAAAAAGAGCAGGGAAGCACGACATTTTTTCGAAAGCTCTATAAATATAATTCTTACTGAAGAACAATACAAAACAGAGCATTCTTAAAACATTAGTTGAATGAATTAGTTGAAAAGGCATCAACAATGTAATTTTCGCTAAAGGGTATTCAACAAAATATTGAATGTTCCGTTATTTTTATGCTTTACTAAATATCAGCTGTTTGTTCAAAGTGTCTGAATACTTTTCAAAACCTTTTGAATACTTTCGTTTTTTTTTCTTCTTTTTTAAACTCAAAATGCTTTGAATAAATTTTTCCAAACCAAGGAGGGTTTTAAAAAAATTAATCTAAGTTATTTCCCTAGTTTCTTAGTAACAGAAATGAAACTGGAAAATACAAGTGCCAAAAACAAATGGGAATCACCATATGTTTTGGGATTCTACACTCACGTTTGTGAAAATTGCAACACCATGAAGGACTTACGCGAGTGAGCTGAAATTTTCAGGAAATGCAAAGTAGCGCATGATATGCAAATGATTAGAATTGCAAATCCGTAGCGCATGCGTATGCTGAGCAGCGCCCTCTGAACGGCTGATGGATCCGATTAAATAGACGGCTGTAGCGAGGCGTGTATGGTTATCGGTGGTTATCTGCTAGTGGTAAACGTTAACTCAATCTGTACTTATGCCTCGTCGACGAAAGAGAGCGAGATTTGAACAACTTACAGAGTTTGAACGAGGGAGAATCATCGGCCTTCGTGAAGCTGGATTGTCGTATCGTGCAGTAGCCTCTCGTGTGCAGCGTAACAGCAGCACAGTGATGCGCGTTTGGAAGCAGTGGACGGACGAGTGTCGGACAACTCGGAAATCCGGGAGTGGACCCCGAAATGTGACGTCAGCTCGCGATGATAGACACCTGGTCCGCATGGCGCGGACGGACCGTACAGCTTCCTCTAGACAATTGGCAGCACTGTGGTCAATAGCTACAGGTGTTTCATTGTGTGCTTCATCAATTCGTAGACGTCTGCTGCAGTGTGGACTGCGCGCACGGACTCCTTTATACAGGATCCCCCTAACGCACGACCATCGCCGCCTGCGGCTACAATGGGCCAATCAGCATAGAGACTGGCGTGCTGATTGGCAGCATGTCGTGTTTTCTGACGAATCCCGCTTTAATTTGTGGTACCATGATGGCCGCATTCGTGTCAGACGCTATGCCGGTGAACGCCACCTTCCGGAGTGCATTATCGAACGCCACAGTGGACGAACACCCGGAGTTATGGTCTGGGGCGCCATAGCATATCATAGACGATCTCAATTGCTACGAATTGTGGGCAATCTGAACAGCAACCGGTATATCCGTGAAGTTCTACAGCCCGAAGCTGTTCCCTTCCTTCAAAGCTTGCCAGGCGCTGTATTTCAACAGGACAATGCCCGCCCTCATACTGCTCGGATTGTTAAATCCTTCTTTGCAGCGCAGCAGGTACAGCTTCTTCCTTGGCCTGCGTGTTCCCCGGATATGTCGCCAATTGAACATGTGTGGGATGTCATTGGTCGGCGTCTTGCTCGTGATCCTCGTCCTGTTGCGTCTGCAGACGAACTTTGGGTACGCGTACAAACGATATGGAATGCTCTTCCTCAGTCAGACATTCAAACTTTGTTTGACTCCATGCCACGTCGTGTAGCAGCACTTATTGCGGCGCGTGGTGGCCACACAAAATACTGATTCTGATCTCTTGTTCTTGTTTGTTTGCTTTGAACATTTAATCATTTATTTGTAGCACTACCACTCAACTGTGTATTAAATTGCATTCAATTATGACGATTCCTTCTTTGTGTTGCAATTTTCACAAACGTGAGTGTATCTTGGCAAATTTACATGAGTGACTTAGGGTTAAGTGCATTTTCTACGCGTCTATAATTCCTAAATATAAATGTGGATTCAACGTCTATTTGTATTAATGCATTGAATAAAAACTTTTATTCAATAAATTTATGCTTGCATATACACAAATACTTTACTTTGCTTCAACACGCAAAAAGATTTAAATGTTACCATATTACCTCTAGAATTCTGAATTCTCATCGTTGCCAATTTATTTCAAAAATGTATTCTTTACAAAATATGCAGAATCAACGCTATCGTCAGACGATTATTTAAATATTTTTTTATTTCCATGCAAATATATTCCATTAAATATTCCTAATTTTGCCATAGTAATAAAATTTTCACATTTTTTTAAATCTCCATAATCTTGTGATGTCAGCATCAACTGACCATGATGCTGCTATTGCTTATGCATCAATCACTATTATTTTATGCTACATATTTACTTTAGAATTTTATAACTTGGCACGTTATGTTTACACTTTATATTTTAGCATTCGAAAAATGATCATTAGTGAAATCTTTATTATGCAATGATTCCTAAATCAATGTTATTTGTAAATTATCAAATTTCACTTTTCCCGATACCTCCTGGTTTTACGGAATATGCTACATTTCCTTTTGATGGTTGGTTAGTATTTCGGGGCTTCAAATTAAGCAAAAACCTCCCCAAACCTGATACAACATTGATATTTTAGTATTTCACGCTTCTAGCTGTATTATCTTCAAAAACCTACGTATGAGTAAAATTGTTTTTAGAGAAGTTACGTAGATTTGAAACATTAAAGGGCTATAAAATGCTCCAAAACAGTATACAAACATCTGGGAAACATAATTTTCAATTTTCACAACTAATGATTTGAGCTTTTTTCAGTGACATATATTAAGCCGTAATTACAATGCCTTTCTGCATGTTGTTTACATCTATGCATGCGGTATTTAATTCATCATTTCTTCAATTTCGTTTTCTTTGTGTAAAATAATTTGAAGTAATAAAATTTTAAATAAGAAAGATAAAATGCATTCGGATGAAGGGCTTTAAGCCATTTTTAAAATTTAGAAATAAACATTTCATTTAAGTTCTATAGAAAATTTTTAAAGACTAGTAAAATATTTCTTAGATATATTTTATTAATAAAAACATTTGCTATGCATAGTAAAATATGAAAATACTCGATGTTAAGTAAAATATAAGTTTTGCGGTTCTGAACAGTAAGCATCATACTCAAGTGTAGAAATGTACTTTAAACTGAGGTTTTCTCAAAAAAGAATGTTTCAAACTTTTTAACGTCTTCTTATTTTGTTCGTTTTTGTTCATAGTATATAAAATTTACAATTTAGATATGTATTACCATATGTAACGAAACTCTGTATGCATTTTAGAGTTCGAGTTTAAAAACATTTCGAAACGAAATGAAAATATACCAAAGTGGGAAATTTTGTTCAAAGTTTAGGTTAATGTTAAAAAAAAATAAAAATAAAAAACCCACTGAAGATTAATTTTTTATGGAATTCATCGATTAATTGTATTTTAGTGACATACCTTTTAGTCATAATAAAGAAAAAGCAAGGAGAAATGTAAAAAATCAAAACACGTAGCTCATTTTAAAATAAAAAAATAAATCATATTTAGAAAAAAATTGCAATGAAGTAATTTTTTTAAAATATGTTAAGATACACATGCATAGAAAATTTCCTATCGACTTGATGATAACTGAATAAAAGTATTTTATTCTCCTCTATCTGTCTGTTAGTCTTAAAAGTGGCAAAAGTCAAAACTTACGTACTATCGCAATCATCTTAGTAGAAGTAGCCAAATTTTCAGAAACTGCCAAAATCTGGCAATCATGTGCGTATCATCTGGCAACCATGCTCATAACAATCGTCTCATTCAAGCGACGCCGCCATTTTTCAGCGCGTTCTGTTTTCTCAAATTTCAAGTTCCAATGGTTTTAGGAGTACTATAATATGTAGCTGTGCACTTCCCTTTTTGATTGCAATCGGCCACACCAAAAGACTATATATCCATATTTATATATATGTACAGGGTGATCTTTTTTAAAGTGATAGTGTTTGGAGCGCCCTGTACCACGATCTAATAGCCGAAATGGCACCAAACATGGTATTTAGACTAATCAAGACATGGGAAAAAGGATTCCGTGGGAAAAGATTTAGTTCCAAAAATCGCTGCTAGGGCATTTGGTGGCGCTGTTATAGCTTACAATAACGAGAATTAGCATAAAACAAGGGTATCAAAGAAAAATGCAAATGTTGTGTGATGACAGCGCCAGTAATAGGGGCTATAAAAGCAAGTAGTAGACAGCTCCGACAAATAATCTCAGCTGAAGTAAACGAGCTCCAGTGGACATACCTCTTACGTTATCGGAACGTGCGTTACTGGTGAAGCTGCATTACATGAATCAATGTAATGCATCCGCAGCTCTTCGGGAATTTCGAACGAGAAAAAAATTACGAAAGGGGCCTTTATAGCTGAATGGTCTTAAGAAAATTATTAAGAAGTTCGAGGAATTGACCATTCGCGCTGGGAGAGGACGTAAACCAGTATCAGAAGATGTAATAACTGATGTGGCAACTGCAATTGTCGAAGGATTGCAGGGAACCATTCCTCGTATTAGCAGCGCCCGGGATGTAGTTCGACAATTGGACATGAATTATTCCACTGTATAGAGAGTTTTGTGGCGCGTTATTGGACTTTACCCCTACAAAATCAGCCGCTTGCATGAACTGAAACCAAGTGATTATGATAAATGAGTGGCATTCGCTCTATCGTTTCTTGCCAAGGTAGAAATTGATGATGCTTTCCTATGGCACATTCTGTGGGGAGATGAGTGCCATTTTTATCTCAATGGGTCCGTAAACACACAAAATAGCCTAATTTGGGCTTCTGAGCAGCCCCACACCGTGCACGAAATCCCATTAAATTCCCCAAAAGTCACTGTTTGGTGTGGTTTCACAGCCGAATTCGTAATTGGGCCATTCTTTTTTGAGACCATCACTCCGACAGGACCCCAAACATGCAACATTAATGCAGAAAGGTACCACGAAATGCTGCAAACGTTTGTTATTCCTTAACTTCAGCAAAGAAACCGTCTCCAACAGACAATCTTTATGCAGGATGGTGCTGCGCCACACATTAGTAATAAGGTAAAGCAGCTGTTGCTCCGAAACTTCATTGATGATAGAGTCATAAGTCGCAGTTTTCCAGCTGCATGGCCGCCACGTTACCCTAACCTCACGCCATGCGATTTTTGGCTCTCGAGTTATTTGAAATCTCAAGTTTATGTTGGTGGAGCATCAAATTTGTCTATTCTAAAGGACAACATAACAAAGACCGTGCGGAATATTCCTCGTGATATGTTACATACGGCTATGGAGAACGTTGTGCACAGAATGCACGGTGTTATTTCTGAGAACGGTGCTCACATTGAATGTGGTCTAATTCCTCACCAGGGAAGTTAATGTACGGCGATTTTTGGAACTAAATTTTTTTTAACGGAATCCTTTTCCCCATGACTTGATTAGTCTAAATACAAAGTTTGGTGCCATTTCGGCTATTAGATCGCGCTACAGGGCGCTCCAAACACTGTCACTTTAAAAATGATCCACCTGTATATATATACTTTGTTACTCGGCTCAGAGAGCCCAGTTTCTTATTTTCATATACGGGAAACTTGTGCATTTTTTGCTTTAAAAATGATCGAATTATGTTCTTCTTATCATCTGGTTTTTATGACATTAGTTAATCCGCACGCAATATTTGAAGAATTATCAACAATTAAAAGTTGTTTAAGTGCGGTTAAGCCTAATTTTGTTTTACTATAGCAGCCTTATTTGTTTACATTGGAAACTTAGTCGAATAGCGAATTAATTCTTTCTGCACCTTCAGTGCCATCTTGCGGAGTGGGACCAGAATGAAAGTTTTGCACTCATTAAAATCCGCCTTCTTGCCGGCTGGCCGAATTGCTTGTTTTGGTGTAGAAACTCTAATTTTAATTGTAACTTTTTAAAAATTGTTTTAACTGTACTTGGTGTTCTATGTTTTCCTATATCTTTCAATTTTTAATGAAAATATTTGAAGTTTTTTATATATTTTTTTCTTCCCGCGAAGTGAGAACTGAATTAATTTAATGAGAAATATATATCTAACGAAATTCGAGGAAAAAAGTGTTTCGTATTAGTAGCAAATACTGTCGCCAGTATGTCTCGGACAAAGGAGAATGTTTACGAGTAGCGCATTTGCATTAGGTCAGTAGCGCTGCATCGTCTGTGCAAAACTGTTTCCTTTCTATTTGTTTAATTTCTTTTATACATAGTTTTAGATTTATTATAATATTTGAATAGAACATGTGGCAACGATTAGATAATACTTCAGATATTTTGCGCATTCTGAGTAACAAAATGAATGAGATGTAACGCTGTTAAATGAACCTAGCGGCCGAGTGTCTCTATGGTAAATAAATATAGCGAATTTTAAACAGTGCATTTATTCTATTGTAGTTTATGATCTAACGACGAAGTAGATATAATTCAATTCAATAAGTTTTAAATGAAATGCAGTAAAAAATTCGTATACGTTAATATTCCGTACAAGGAAGTCATGTATTGCGCACACAAGCTTTTTTTACTATAGCTGCCATATCTGTTTACATTCCAAACTTAGCAGAATACTGAACTAAGTCAGCTTCAGTGTCTTTTTGTCGAGAGAGACGGAAAGCAAACTTTCAGTTCCATGCACCGAAAAATCTGTCATCTCGCCCGCTGCCCGAATTGCTTGTTTTTGCGTAGAAACTCTAATTTTAATTTTAAAAATTGTTTTTTTATTGTTTTAACTGTATTTGGTGTTTTATATTTTTTAAATGTAATAAAGATAGTTTTAGGTTCGATGTATTTTTGCTCGACGCGAAACGTGAACTGAATTCATTGAATGAGAGCTATATCTCTAATGAAACTGGAGGGAATAAGTTTAAATGAAATGCAGCAGAAAAAAGAGTATAATTTAATATTCTGCGCAAGGAAGTGATGAGGTGTACACGTCAGATATTTTTTCTTGCATTTGGATTTTAAAAAAATTAAAATTTAGGACCTGGCTTCTACAGAACAGCAAGCAATAGATTATTTTTGTAGCTATGGAATACTATCATAAAATAAAAAAAAGAAACTTGTTCATTAATGAACATGATAAGTTCAGCTGAATATATGACAAATAAAACAATAATATATTGAAACGATTACCTTGAACTCACTGCCTTTTAAATAGAATTTCCGGTAAAATAACGTAGTAGTAGGAATAGGCAAAAGCCTTTCTACGAAGCTCAAAAACGAAACCGGTAGAATATTGATTGTTTATTAATTAAATAGTTATAAATTTCTTTAGAATTCTACAGAAGCGACTGGCAGCCTTCATGATTCGTTATTGATTGAACTACAGAAAAAAAAATTCGGTAGACAAAATGCATAATTTCGCAAAAGAAATACGAACAGAAGGAAGTATTCGAGAAGCTCTAGAGATTTTTCTACAGCCGGATACTACTTACATAGGTCCATTTAATAAATTGTTTTCTCGTTGCATATCTGAATTGCAACTCTGTATCGCATTTTCAAATTTTTATGTTTCTAAGGTCAAATCTATAAAGTCACGCAGTATTCTGCAAAATAAATTAAATAATCAAGAAATAATAATTAAATAAAAAAATTATAAAATAAGGGTCAAACTGGGTCCAATAATTAAATCTAAAGCGCGATAAACACAGTCGTCTTTAAATTTTGTCGACTCACGAAACCCTGAACTCAAGTAAGTTTTTTTCAGGAAACCCCATCTTACCCACAGAAAAATATTTTATTTTTATTAAAGAATTTTAATATAAAATTAATGTAACTTAGTCATTAACAGCATTCATTCGTGCTCCAGGTGTCATCTACCTTGCATTATATTTAGAGACTAGAATATGCCCGCAGTTTTTCCACAAACTGTTCATGTCCACCGCATTTACCTGCAAGAACTGGAAAGCATCGAGGAATTCGCTCGATAATCGCTACATTTACAAGGAGTTCGAGTTCGCAGTTTTCAGTGTTTATTTGTGAGTTTATTTGTAAAATACTTGAGAAGCAGCTGTGAGACTTAAACGTTAGCTGAACTTCGAATTAGGGTTTACCCTAATTCGAAAATATTTGTATTCCAATTAGGTTTAACCTGATACCTGAGAGTGAGTTGAAGAACGTAAACGATTTATTTCTTGTGTTGAGAAGAAATTGCTGATTACCCGCATTCTCGTTGAGTTATTTGCTTGGATTATTGCTTTGTGTGTACTATTTAGTATGTGTATTTTCTTAGTAAATTGTTCATTTCTTTTTTCTTATCTCGGTTCTTTATTTAAAGAAACATGAATGATCCAGTAGCTCGAAACAATATTCTGCATTTAATTTCTTTCTGCTTTTCACTTCGTTGTACGAAGTAAAGGAACTATTGTAATCGCGAAAATTTTTGGCCAGAATAAAGGATGCTTCTTCCCAAAACGGATTGTAAAATGGATTTAGAGTGAATTGAAAGGGGATTTTTTCGTGACGTCTGTACGAATGTACTACGTATGTATGTATGCATCACCCAAAACTAACAAAAGATTAGCCGTTGAACATTCAAATTTTTTATCTCAGATTATTACAGCAACTAGTGGTGCACCTCCCTTTATTAGTGTAATTAAGGGAACCAGACATGTATATATGTTACTGTGAAAGACCGAAATTGGAGAATGTCGACTTTCACCGGAGAATGTCAACATTCACCAAATACGTCGGTGAAAGATCGAATATGACATTGCATTCTTGTACATTCGGACCCTCACAGGTGTATGTCGACAATTTACGGAGAAGAAAATATAATATTCTCATATATTCAACATTCACCATTAGTATATGATGAATGTCGACATTCACTGGTGTAAGTCAGAAATAAGAGTATTTGGAAAATATTTCGGACATACACCAAGCGACTATGTGAATGTTGACATTCACCGGTGAAAGTCGATATTCTCCAGATTTCGGTGTTTCACCGTAACATATATATATATATCTATATATATATAGATATATATATTCACCCCCTTGTCCCGCTTAAAAGTGCTTACCCGGCCTTTAGTTTCGCAGTTGGTGGTCCTAATGTTACAGATGTATTTGAAACGAAGAAAATATTCCTATTTCGACAACGTCAAACTGAAAAAAAAAACTTAATTTTGGACAAATAATGAAATCCAATTTGCAGTGCGGTATCCCGCTTCCTATAGTTATATTTGGAAAGCTTTATACTCGTTAGATAAAAAAATGCAGTAAGTTTGACTCCCATGGGACAAAAATTGCCCACGATATTTAATTTCAAAATTTGCAATTTTTGATGTAATTTCCAGCTTGCCTTGAGAAATCGGTACATTAAGTTAAAATAATTGGAGCAGTTTTTTTCCAATGGCTGGCATTTGCCTATAACGACACTGGGCACTAATAAGACCATAAGCGGTGACCATTTTATTGTGGAGGCACCTAATAGGCGACTACCTTTACCTCTTATGAACGGACAGACAATTTTACATTCAGGCCTTCTCCGGGATTTGAACCCCGGGCCTTTGGTATCATAGTCAGTCTCCTTTAATCACTATACCGTGTAAGGCCTTCATTTGCTTCAAATCGATGGCCGAATTGCTTGTTTTGGGGTAAAACTCTAATTGTAGTGGCAAAAATTGTTTTTCTTTAACGGTTTTTAACTGTATTTGGTGTTTTAATCTTTCCGTATTTTATAATTTTGAATGAAGACGTTTTGAGGTTTTACGTGCTTTTTGTCTTGCTGCGAAGTAAGACTTGAATTGATTGAATGAGAAATATATTTCTAGTGAAATTTGAGGAAATAAGTTTAAATGAAATACAGCGAAACACGTGCATAATTTAATAGGCGGAACAAGAAAATCATGTGGTGTCCATATCAGATTTTTTATACTCGCTATATTCCTTTTTCAAATACATGACAATAACATTTACTATTATATTTAGAACGTTACATAGACACACACACAGACACACCAAAAAAGGGTGCGTTGGTGTAAGGTCTCTTTATTAAAAAAAATTTTATTTCCTCTATATTTATGGAATTCTTATTTGTTTAATTTTGGAAAATTATACACAGTCCAGTCACATTAATGTGACCATCTGTCAAAAGCCAGAATAACCACCTTTCGCAGAGCGGACTGCTGCGAGACGTGCAGGAAGAGAGTCACATAGGTCCCTGAAGGTGTTCTCTGGGATGTTGAGCCATGCCGACTCTAATGCCGTGGCCAGCTGCGCTAGATTACGCGGTTGATGATCCATGGCGCGAACAACTCGATCGAGATGGTCCCACAGATGCTCGATTGGGTTTAAGTCAGGTGAGTTTGCTGGCCAGGGGAGGACGGTAAACTCATCCTGGTGCTCTTCGAACCACGCACGTACACTGGCAGCTGTATGGCACCTCGCATTGTCCTGCTGGAAGATGCCATCATCCTGAGGAAAAACAATGCGCATGTAGGGGTGAACATGGTCCGCAAGGACAGATGCGTACTTGTATTGATCCATTGTGCCTTCCACAATGATCAGTGAACCTAGAGAATGCCAGGAAAACATTCCCCAGACCATAATGCTCCCGCCTCCAGCTTGGACCGTTCCGGCAATGGTTGCAGGGTGGTTCCTTTCAGAGGTTTCACGCCTTATACGCCAACGTCCATCTGTCCGATGGAGCATAAAACGCGATTCATCCGAAAACGCAACCTGTCGCCACTCAGTGGACGTCCAGCTGCTGTACTGGCGTGCAAATTCTAGCCTTCGCCGTCGATGAACAGCAGTCAGCATAGGTGCACGAACCAGGCGTCTGCTTCGGAGGCCCAGACGCAGCAATGTTCGCTGAATAGTACTTTGGGAGACACTTTTGGTAGCCCCTTGGTTCATTTTGGTGGTCAGTTGCTCAACGGTAGCCCGTCTATCTGCCCGAACGCATCTCCGCAACCGTCGTTCGCCTCTGTCATCTATGGCCCGTGGTGCACCACATTTGCCACGTCGCTGATTTTGGACAGTCCCATTTTGCCATGCACGGTACACTTTTACCACGGCGGCACGCGAACAGTTCACAAACTCAGCCGTTTCGGAAATGCTTCCACCCTTGGCCCGAAAACCAATGATCATGCCCTTTTGGAAGTCGGATAAATCGCTTCGTTTCTGCATTACGCCAACGATTGAAATGTTTTCCGAAGCCCTCACACACCCTTTATATACGCTCAACTGCACTGTGCTGCCACCTGCCTTCTGTGATTGGTTATTTAACTCTGACATGGAAAGTACGTGATGGTCACATTAATGTGACTGGACTGTGTATATTTATTTCTCTATATTTATCCATGCAGTTATCTCTTTCCATTTTGAGGTCAACAAGGAAAAAATGTTTATCACGGCTTTAACTGTTCTAGAATTAGTTGAGAGCTTTATAATGAAGCTGCTGAAGTAATTAGTTTACAGAGTCAGTAACTCAAATTCTATGAGACAGTAATGCGACTTTGAATTGTTAATCTACTTTTGAGAATGTCTGTCTGATATAACTTCACGGAACTCGCATATGTCTGTGATAGTTGCATTACCATATTCTCGAGATATAATTCGGTTCACTGAGCAAATGCAACTTTAAGTAACAGGAACGTTGCTGTACGGCAGTGATAGCGGATGATTATATTAACGAGCATTATGTGTGTATTTCTAAAGAAGGAAAACAAAATTAGAAAAATATGTGAGAGATAAAAAGATATACGGGAAATGAATATACAACGCGTCCAAAAATGTTCTTAGGAGACTTTTACATTTCTTTGTCGTATTACATATTTATAACCATTTGTTGTTCTCGCGTATTTTAGATTACAAAAATGTTTTAAATGGAGCAAATTTTGTGTTTCAGTATTTTTTAAATTAACAAAAAATTAATTTTATATAAAATAGGATTTCTAACCTCTTCACGTTCTTCCACTCCATATAACTAACAGAAATGTTGGGTACTTACGAATTAACTTGGCGCACTTTGGCAATTTTTTTACAGACGAAAAGATAAAAATTACTTATCGGATGAAAGTAGGGGGTTTAGTAGAATAGCCCCAAACTATCTATATTTATCGGAAACTGGCAAACATTATCAACAACACAAAATTTAATTTTTAATTAAGGATTACGTGTTATTTTAAAAAAGTAAAACACTTTCACTCGTATCAAATCTTTCTGAAGTGTTTCTTTACTGTTCTTCTCCCCAAAAACACAGTTCTGTGTTATTGCTTGTAAAACATCAAAGAACTTCAGAGACTCGGCATTGCGCAAACCGGCTACCTACCTTGAAACGCATTTTCTTATTTTTTCCTTTAAATTATGTGGCAAAATTCTGTATTCTTCCAGGTAGTTTACCGAAGTTTCTTCCATTGCTAGCAGTTTCCACAAGCGTCTATTTTAAAATTACGTTTAAGGCACAGACATCACGGTTTGTTTATAAGAACTTCAAATGCAGCATAAAGAACCCATACGAAAAGGGCGAAGTTCTTTAATGAAGGGTTATTATGAGCATGGCTGCCAGAGTTTGGCACATTCTGAAAACTGGGATACTTTGACTAAGATAGTTGCGATAACATGTAAATACTAAATTATGTATTCGTTATAAAAAATAAAGCACAAAATGTTTGACTCCCATACGTAAACAAAGTTTGGATGACATATTTGATATTGAAATGGACACATGTACAGAGCTCGGACGCGTCAGGACCCCAAACAGCAAATTTTAGAAGAAAAGAAGGCAATAGCAAACATTAAATGAGCTTAGGAATAACGCAAGCCATCTCATCAGCAAACGTGCCTCCATAATAACACTCAGTCATTCACTGCAGAAAAAGACAAAAAGAAAATGGCCTCCAGATTCACAAACTGCCGTTTTTTATAAGCTAGTACAGTTGAACCAACATTTAACCATTTCACCCATTGAAAGATTTCAACAGTGAGAGAAACAACTAATCATATAATCTTGCTTATCAGACAAACTGAACTGAAATGATTTCTTGTCTGATGAAAATGTTCACTCATGTCATAAGAAACAAACTGGGGAGAAACTCTGTTGAAATAGAAACTGGTGAAATCTCTTAGCTATTCGCATCACAATCTGATGCAATATCTCAGCTCTTTTCGAAAATTCAAAAACTTAAATAAGTTTAATATGCCCTCGTCACACAATGTTAAATGCTTCATCCCTACATGCCTACTTTAACATTCAGTTGTTCGCTTACAGCTCTTCCTAAGTATGACACAAAATTCAATCACCCTTTTGCCATATACCCATAGAGACATCTTCATGTCATGCCGTGATATCCTATAAACGAACTGCTTCGGTGTTGCAAGAAATTCCCATGGTCGAAGGCCGATATGAGCTAGTTTACTTCATAAAGGCCTCCACGAAGACAGATAGGCATCGAGTACTTTTCCATAAACAAATACTCAAAACTTATGCCATGATAAAACGTATTAAATTTTCCATTTGCTGTGAACGCAGAACGTTGAAGTATAGCATTCACGTATCTCAAAACAAGATCAATATTAAACACAACAGAAAAAGTCTTAACACTTTTAACTCAACTCTTGCGCAACGCAGGCCTTTTTTAGCTTCAGCTGTAAAGAGCGAGGGTATTGTCCAAATGTGACTATTGATACGACTCAAAACTTATTTACCAAACATAGAAACTAAACTATATCATTGTTCTTTTGCAGCAGTAGGTATTCAGTTTTTATCGGACGAAAAGTTATAAAATTTTTCTTCGTCTAGCCCCTAGTTCTTCAGTTGATGAATTATACTGTACGCTTCAATTTAATTTTGAAGTTCTGGGGAAGAAGAATTCGATATTTGAGAAATTTATAAAAATTCTATTCATTCAATTAATTTTTCAAATAAATTCCTTTCTCAACAGATCTTGATTTAAATATTCCTTCGATTGACTTCTGGAATTCTGAACACCATGGTTAAAAGCATTTGGATTTGAACGCGTCAGTGATCAATCATCAATATTCACAAATCCAGAAACAGCCACTGACCATGTATGGTGCCCGTGTTACCTCAGCAAAGCTGCCGTTATTTTGTGATTTATCACGTTTGAAATCATTTTTCGATCAGCTAATAGACAAATACCAAATATCTTTTTGTTTTAAGATTTCTTATGTAGCATTTGGCGTGGCAGTTTCTGTATCACCATTGAAAGCACAGTTAAAAGTTTAATTGCTGATTGCATTCGAAAGCTTAGTTTAGTTATAGATAATTACATTAAGAGATAAGCAGAGTTAGCAGGTATTGGGGGAAACAGCATTGACTGTTAAAAAAGTAATTCATATGCATATTGAGAAATAACATATGTTATTACATACCGGAAATTAAAACTTAACGAATGGTCTGGCTGAATGATTGATTTCCATGGCTTTTCCCCATATAAATGCTTTTCACGAATGCATTCCTTTCTTTTCGCAGAAAGCCCTCGTGTGCTCTTTCATATTCAAATACTCTCATTTTCATAAACAATTCAATTCATAAACGCATTTAAAAGAGCAACCGGAAAATATATATCTCTCTACATTTAAATCTAGAACCTTTCAGATTTCATATTACGCCTAAATGAGCGTTTTTTAACGTTTCGTGTGTTACCTTTATTTATTGAATATCATATTCTTCGCACTTAAACCAGAAAATTCAATTCAACAGCAATATCACAAAATATTTAAAAATAAATATGATAAATAAAAATGGAGATAAAAATGTTTTTTTTTCGTACAGTGTTGCCACTGCTCGTTTTGAAATCGTTCAGTTTCTTAATCAGAAACTTATAAATGCTTTAAAAATATGAAGTAAATAATGAAACAAATTCCAAATTTGGGCTTCCAGATGTCCATATTGGAATGGAGATGTATGTTATTCAAAATTTGATGACTCTAGGTACCGTTGTTTTATCACAACGCGAGAAACATACATACATTCATACAGATTCTTCATTATTTAATTTTTTCAAATATAATGCAGGGCTCTAATATTTAGTGGCAACAGTCTGAAAAGAGAACCAACATTTATAGTGAACCAACGCAAAATGCCAAAACGAAATTAATAGCTTTTCTGGGAAAATTCCCTTTTTGGACTAGAAGAAAACAGAAGTAATTGCTTAGGAAACGAAGTACAGTTTTTCTTAAAAACTAATTATTTTACTTTCACTCAGGCTAGATCATTAGGAAATATAAAATTCATGTAAAACGAGTTTTTTTTTCTAATTTGAGGGATTTACAATAGGTACGAATGCACAAACAAAAAATTCAGATAAAATAATGAGAGATAAAACATGTACGCTTTGAGTTTAAAAATGAGCTTGCCACATCTTAAAGCACTGCATATTATAAGAAACAATTAGTAATCCTCATTATATGTAATTACAATAAAAAAAGAGCTTGTCCATTAAAGTTATGATGCAATTTAGTTTTGTTTACTTACGTTTGAGAAGCAATTTGGGAAATTTACTTCAAGTTTTTTTTTTCCGTTTTTCCATATTCTAAAAATGAATGTTAAATAAAACTTAATACAACTGTAAACAAACGCTAGAATAATGAGCAATATTCATTATACTGTGTACATAGCAAATGTATTCCATTATTTCAAGCTGAATCTTTGTGTATTCTTGATGTAATTGCTTTACTTTCGCGATAACGTTAGTTTAGGAAAATTCACTTTAAATGTTCTTCTGTCATTCTCTGAAATAAAGTAAAAGGAAAATAATACGAAAGAGTTTTGAGGCTCGCGAAACTTTTATTGATATGTATTTTACTTAAGTGCTTCTTAGATTGCTAATGGTAATTCCATATTATTTTTCTTTTCGTAAGTATTTCAAAACTGTATTTATAGAAATATCTTAACGAACTGTCATTACTATTCAGAATCATAACTTCACATATATTTTTGTAACATAGTGAGCTTCTTTCTTTGTTACTCGTTTTTCCTTACACGAAATAAGAAATTCACATTTGATGTCAATTTTTCCATGAATTATTGAGTATTAGCGTTGTAATAAGTATTAGCCTTTGTAATAAGGCAAAATAAATTTAAATCAATTAATACGATTTCCTGAACTAAATTTATCCAATGAATTTCCTTCCTTAATTCGGAACAAACATATGCAAAAATGAAAAATCTGATGTGTACATCACGTGACTTACTTGTATGGTCTATTAATTTAATACGCATTTTTTGCTGCATTTCATTCAAATTTATTTCCTCCAATTTCATTAGATATATATTTCTCATTCAATTAATTCAGTTCTTACTTCCCGGCAAAGCAAAAATACATAAAATTCAAAACATCTTCATTAAAATTGTAAAATACAGAAAACATAAAACACGAAATACAGTTAAAACAGTTAACTAAAAAATTTTGCAATTAAAACTATGATTTCTACTCAAAAAGAGACAATTCGGCCAGCGGACGAGAACGCAGAATTTTCGGTGCACAAAACAGAAAATTTACTTTTGGTCCCAGCCGGCAAAAAGGCACTGAAGATGCAGAAACCGATTTAATTCGTTATGCTGCTGAGTGTCAAATGTGAACAAATGGCAGTTTGTTAGGCTAAATTTGCCACTTAAAGTTTTAAATTGTTGTTAATTCTACAGCAAATGCATGCAGATTAACTAAGGGCATAAAAAAAGTAACCGGATAACAACAACATACAATCACTTTTAAAGCAAGAAATGGACGAGTTACCAACATATAAGAAGAAAGAAATACTGAGATGAATATATATATATACTTTTGGTGTGGCTGACTACAACCAAAATGGGAGCTGCACATCTACATGCTATATCAGTCCTATATACAAAAATTCAGCATTCTGAGCTACTCTTTTTTGAGTTATACGAAATACATACATACGTACGTACAGACGTCAGGAAAAATCTCTTCTGAATCTATTTTAAATCTTTTTTGTAATCCATTTTGGGGAAAAGGACGCCTTTATTTTGTCTCTACGTACAGATGTCACTCAAAAACATCGTTAAATTGTATTCGATAGGAGTCAAAATGGATATTTTCGTTGAAATATGACACCCGAAAACTTTCGCGATTACAACACGTCCTTTAAAAACAGAGTTATTTCTTAAATATATATATATACAACATTCCATTTCAGTGCAAGTTCCCTTCACACACTGGACTAGCCGCTAGCGTGGGCAGCGGCTTAAAATAGATATCAATATCAATATCAGAAAGAAAATATATCTAATGATTTAAATGAGACCAACTACTATTATTTCATTAAAATATTTTATATTTTAAATTAGAATCTCATGACTTTAAATGAGTTTTTATTTAAATCCATCAGACTAAAATGTAGAAAAATTGTTTTTACTTATTACTTTAAATTCCTTCTTTTGTAATTAAATAACAGGAAGATTAAATTTGAAAATTAAGCATCTTATTCTTTTCCGAATAGCAACATTTTGGCACGTAGAAGAAGAAAGTATTTTAATTTTGGCAATGGTAATGCACTGGTTTTAAATAACCGAGTTTGTTTATTACAAAAAGAAACGTATTAGATTTTTCCGGATGGCAACAGTCTAGTGCCTGGAGACAAAATTATTTTATTTTGAGGAGTGGTGCCACTGCTCGCTTTTAAATTGCTTAATCGGTTAATCAAAAATTCATTAAATTCGTACAAAGTATGAAATAAATCGAAAATGAATTTAAGGTTGTGGCTTCGAGGTGCACATGTTTAGAAGGAGAATTATGTGCCTGCACAATTTGGTGGCTCTAGATGATGTCCGTTTCCTCACAATGAGAAGAACATGCATACGTACACACAGATTCTTCATTACGTAATAATAATTAACCACTTCAGTATGTTGCCATGAAATTCAAAAAATATGTAATCATTTTAGTGAGGCCAGTTTTTGTAATTTAATAAATGTATTTAACATTTCTAATGAGACATCATCTGATTTTTATTTAAATCAGTAAGATTAAAAAACGGATAAAATAATAACTTCGTTAATTGCTTTTAAATTGTTTGGTTTGTCAGTCAGTAAGAGAGAGATTAGGTCTGAACGTTAAATATTTTTCGTTCACTGAATGACAACCCACTAACGAGTGGAAGATAAATGTATTTTATTTCAGGCAGTGGCAACACGTTGCTTTTATAATAGTAGTACCCTCTATTTATATTTTAAGGAATATAATCCCTTTCAGAGATGGTCATTTACAGAAAATGGTCATCACCATGAAAAAATTCATAATGCATTTGGGGGGAAGGAATGTAAATTTAAGCTCAAGTGAAAAATTAAAGAATTCACGAAAATATTTCATCAGAATTTTCTTGGTTTTTACCACTTCTATCTAAGATTACTAAAAGAGCAGCTTAATGATGCGAAGTTTATATTCTCTAAGGCAACCGACCATCCATAGTTCTAGGTACTTTCGGTGCTCACCAGCGACCGAGAGGTAAAGCCGCTAAGTACTGGTAGTTAGACCCAGGATCAAATCTTAATACAATGGGTTGGATGCTTGCTCATTTTTGTGGTTTCTTCCCATCTGGAGCTCAGATAGGAGCCAATTTTCGTTAGAAAAAATTACAGGAAAGCATTCTTTCCCATAGGCCTTCTCATTCTCATTCATGTTCCTTGTCATGCTTTACCTTCGAGTAATCCCATTCTTTTCCTAACACCAGATATTTTTGATTACCTGGATAGGTGTCTTTTTATAGAGATGAAGTTTTAATATTAATGTTTAGGCTGTCAGAGATACTGGCTATTTTCGGAATGGTCGCAGCGAGAAGACTCTTTGTAAATGAGACATAATGTTGACTGATTACATAGAATCGATCGAAGAATTTCTGTTAAAGTTTATTATATGGTTCCAACTAGTTGAATTTTATCTTCTGATTGACTGTACTTAACAAAATACTTAATTTTGTTTCCGACAGTATACATTAAATATATCTATCGCCACATTATAGGCGGGATAGGGGATGTCGTGCCACTCAGGGTTTAATTAAGAAAAAATAATTAGTGATGTCTTCCACGATCTTTATTACAGGCCACTAAAATATTTGTCTCATTGGAAACTGATTTAGTAGACAAAATCATCATAAAATTGTTTGTAACCTTTTAGAATTATCAGAACAATCGTTATAGATGGCGAAGCATCTACGAATTATTTCAATTTTTGTAATTCAAATTAACTGCACCTGGAAATAGCTTTTCCTTATAGAATTATAAGATTAAATGTGTCAAACAAAAATGAAAAAAGACTGTAGGTAAAATATTTAACACATGGTAAACTGAAAATAGAGAAAAAGCTGGAATGTGTGTCCATAAAATGTATATCCGTTATGTTCGTTTTTGCAACGTAACTGCAAAACATTTCTCAGCTTCGGCGACGTTGCTAATTCCTGCTATCAGTTCACGAAAGCTTGCGAACGTCCTAGTTGTGTATTGTTGTTCTTCTTTTCTTTTTGTTCCAAATTTCTCCCCAAAAGCTGGCCCCTTTCCAAGAGGTAGGACGAGACGGAGCACCTTCATTATTGATCGACCTCTCTTTAACTATTCTTTGGCGCCTAACCACGCCGTTTGACTTTTCGTGATTTTTATGGTATATTAAGCGTCATTATAGCGAGGTGGGAAGATTTTTGCAGCTTTGCTGAGACTGGTCAGGCAAATAAATGACTGCACTTTTTGCATAATTACACTGATCTCCTTTCTGCTCAGTCACTCGAAAGTTGTAAGTTTTTAAAAAAGCGTCAGAGTTAAAATTGACACTAAAATCTGAAAACTTTCAGATTGTTTTCCTTCTTTTTCCCCCTGAATTAAAATGTTTTATTAATAAAATAAGAAACATAATAAACAAATTTTAATTCAAGAAAACGTAAAATAAACAATAATACTAATATCGTAAAAGAGTAAATCCAAATTTCTATTCATTTTTATCTGAAATTTAAAGCTAGGTACCTGCAAGAGGTATTTGTTATTTACTCTTTGTAATTCAAACAGTTTATGGCAGAATATTAAATCCTTCGATGAACAAAACTTTTAATTAATTATAACGTGTTTAATTAATCATTAAGTAATTTACTTACACTAAAAATGAACAAATTATGAAATATTTCTAAGCTTTCGAGATACTTTTCCAAGTGGGACAGAATTTGAAAATAAATCGAGAACCTAATTTCTTTCTCTCATTTATTAAATTTTTCTTCGGCTCATAAATAAAAATACGTATGTTTGTATTTAAATGATTATAAACTCTTTATTTCGTAATACAGCTCAACACTTGATGGTATTAGATTCTGATAAAGTTTGTAGTCTTAGTGAAAAAACACTGGAAATTGTCTTCATCAAAGGATTGGAGATATTAATCAGTAAGTCGGGTTCTTTTCTTATCAATATTCAACTACGAAAAAAACCTGGTTGCATAAAAATGTGTTCCCAGACGTTCACAAACTGTTATTTTTAAAGTTCGTAACCGAGCTGATTAATTTTGTTGTTGTTGTTACTGATCCTAGCTGGTTAACCATTAGGCTATATCAGATCAATGAGTCCAAAAGCCTTCAATATTTCCAATACGAAGGTAGCTCTTTCTAATAGGTCCTCTTTTACAAGTTCCAAACAGGGGAGAGGATATCCAGGAGTGAAATGATCAGTATTACATTTCCCACAAATGAGGTAGATCTTATTTCCCCGGGCAAATTAAAGGCATTTCAGGCGTCCACTTATGAGCCTTGTCAAAGTTGTCTGCTGAGCATGATTAGCCCCAAAAGCAATAGCACCTCCCGGCTGCCTACCAAAGTTCCAATCATGAGCTGGAGGAGAATGCCAGGAAGAGGCAACAGTAGATTTAACTCTTGAGCAGATCTTCAAAAAGGTCACGTTGCCGATGGTTAGAGTCATTTATGTACCTGCCTCTAGTCCTACTAGTTGCTTCAACGTGATGAGGAGGTGACAATAGGCAGAAAGGGCGAAATACGTCGGGAATTTCTCCTGGTAGGACCACCCTAGGCGTGAAAGCCCAGCCTTCTACCTATTGGTGCTCCACGTCTCTTGACGAACAGAAGCTGTACCACTCTCCTTTTTCCACGAACCAGACGTCCAATTAATTTTTTTCCAAGTATGAGTAAAAATTAATGAAATCTGTACCCTTGAAATCTTTGAAAAAGATTTATATTACATTATAAATTAATTAATTACATTTAAGGATCTTCTGGCTCGTCGTTGATGTTCGGTTTAATGAAAACGAAAATAATATAAACTCAACTTCAAATAACTAAATTCTTGTAATCTTTGTAATAAGTCATTTAAGTTTAGACATTTGCAGCAAATGTCTAAACTTAAATGATTTTGCGGGACGCATAAAATTACTTTGAGGTCTACGTGCGGCTCGCGGTTTGTCGCGGTCTGATTCCGGTTTGAAGCCCTTAGTCTAGGGTATACTTTGTTGCGTAAGAAATGGGCTAAATTTAATGTAGCCAGATGGGAAAACATTTTAGAGTATTCGCAAATCTAAGTCTTTATTTGGTTGACCTATCGCCGAATTTCCTATAAGATATGTGCAGGAAATTTAGATCTATGACAATTTGTTTTTCGCTGCATTTTGAAAGTTAGAGACTTTAGTTTCATTGGTTTGCGTTTACCTTTCCTTGTTTTAAATAGCATCCGATTTTGGAATTGCATAAACTGAATTTGAAATCTAGTAACAGGTTAATTTCCTGATTATGTTACAATTTCTAAATATAGTGGTGTATCGCTATATATGCACTTTGAAAGCCATCCAACTTGGTACACAATCTGTTTAATCGCTAAAATATTTGCTTGGTACACACCATTTACTTTGAATGCGACTTATTCAATGAGTCACGACTGCGCACAGTACACTTGTTTACCTCTTTCAAGACAATTCTGAATCTCCGCATGAGCACCAGTACTACCGCTGCTACTGTTCAGTCAATACGTGCTATAACTCTAAAAGTTCAATTACTTTTGTGTTTTTATTCCGTAATATTTTTTTAAAATTCATTAATTCCGACTTTTAGGAAAATAAATGGAAAGTGTCAAGCAACGTAGAAAATGTTTTGGATCACCATGGAGGTGAATAAGGAGATTGTTGAAAATTATGAAGATGGCATGCATATCCGGGACTTGGCTACTGCATACTGTATGCCGAGCACGACGGCGTCTACGATTATAAAAAAGAAAGACGCTATTAAATCGGCAAAATTATACACTTACATACAACAGCATAACTAGTCCTGAGGACACAATACCCAAAAGACCTGTTAAGTAGCACCCGCATGCTGCAATAATCTAAAGCAAATTGAAGTGTCACGTGTTAGGTTTGAATTATAGAAAATCCCGCTAGAGATATCCGCCTAAAATCAGGGATACCTTCGTGGAGGACATTCTAAGAGAAATTATCACGTGCCAAGTTACACACCAGAAAAATGTTCATGCAGTCAATCCGCTCACCTGGGATCGCACCCAGGTCGAGGTACCAGTGTTCAGCAACTTTATGCTCAGCTGCTGATGGGCCTGTTTTTTTATGGAGGTCTCTATATTGAAAACAAATCATTTTCCTGCTAACTGTGACAAAATCTAAAAGACAAAATTTTTGGATTTACGTAAAATCCAGGAAAATTCACGTATAGAAAATTGCAACAATATCGACCAGATTGTGCCTGCATGGCTTCAGAGACACCATATCCACAAGTCTGATAAAATTATGGTTAGTCGATTTAAGTTAAAGCAAAGCATATAAGCCAAGGAAGGAATTCTTGGAAGGGATTACGTTGTGACAGTGTTTCGCTTTATGCCCTGTATGTAAGTAAACCACGAATTGCCTCTACAACGTACTTATTCACAAGAACATGAACCCAAATCGAACTACAAGTGTTTAGTAATCTTGTTCGCTCGGCAACTAGTGACCATCGATAGTGCTCTTAGAACAGTAAATAAGTATGAATATACAAATCTTTCTTTCTTTCTTCTTCTTCTTCTTTTTTTTTTTACCTAGAAGCAAATTAATCTGTCATTTAGATCTTCAACATTCCTCAGTATACAATTAGACTGAGATGAGATAGATTATGGAAAAAAATATTTTACAGTGTTACTAAGTACTAAAATGCAGGGAACATGCGAAAACAATTTCGAAGAGGGCACTTCAGAACCGTCGAACACCAGTGATTTGGTCCGGGGTTCGACACTTCCGGCGAACGGACTGGCTGCTTGGGCTTTTGCATAGTTTTTCCCATGTTTGTAACCAGTTTCCTTTAGAAAGTCGTCCTCGAAGGCATCCCTTCTCTAAGGAAAATAGCTTTCGAGTGCTTTGCCGCGATGAAATAAACTAAATCAAACCAGTTTCAGAGACAGTTTTCGAGCAGGTACACGACTTAATCACTACTTGAACAAGATATACGTTTTTAAGGTATTTTTCTGTTAACGATGTACCAGTCGCCAAATGCGATAACCTGTTCACATCGCGCCATGAATAGCTGAGCAGTGACCTTGGGAATAAGAAGAAAGCATACAAATAAACCCAGGAATTTTCCTGGGTTTTATGTATATCCAAAATTTTGTCTTTTAGATTTCCATTTCTTTTAACAGCTGCGGGATGTAAACATCTGCTAATTAACCAAAAATAGCACGTTAATAACCTTGATTCCCCACGTCATACGCATGTTGGTGAAACAAACATCTACGCTGCAGTGGTCGCAAATCATGTAAAATCCTAGTTCGCTAAATTCATGTTGCCTTCCTGTGATTGCAGGAAAAGGCCGAAGTATTTTCGGTAGTATTAAAAACAATCGGTAGTAACTAGATTGTAATGAATCGGCTTTTGTGTAATGTGAAATAAATCTGGTTAAACGCAATTTGTAGTTTTTTATTTGTCTTTATTTTTTGTATTTGTTCTATATTTTTTTACTTATTTTAGAGGTAATAAACCAATAATTTTTTTCCATGATGTTTTATGCTTCTATAGGATTGCAACTATTTAGTTACATTTAGCGCCAACAGTTACATTTGGCGTTTAGTAATGACTCATGAACAGAAAAGTGCTATTTGTAGTAGGTGGAACTGTTGAAAATGCTAATAGGAAATTTCCAGAAACCTGTGGTCACCTGTGATCCCCAGAAGGAGAAACACAGATGATATGTGAAACACATATCCGCCGTAGTAAGTGGCGTAGCTAGGGTGGGGCAAGGGGAGACATTTGTCCCTAGGTGCAACATCCAGAGGGCGCCAAATTGATATTAAGAAATTTTGGAATGAAATGTTTTCCCTTTTTGGCACACATAATGGGGTGCAAGATCTTCAGTTGTACTTGGGCGCTGTAAAACCTAACTAAGCCTCTGGCCGTGGTTAAAGTCTGAGGCAGAGGTAGGTGACAAATGAATTTCAAAATCATATGTTAATTGCATTTTAAAGCACTGCTACTGGAAAAGTTACAGAATTATTTATAAGTTAAGAATTATTTATAATTCCATTGAAGATAATTCGTTCGAAAAGTACCGGTTTCAATTAGTACTTGGCAAGATCTACATTTTCCAAATTTTGGTCATCTGCTTATGACAAAGTATATAACACCTGTTCATTTAAATTAATGGATGCCTTTGTGGAGGACTTTCTAAGGAAAATTGGCTTGCATTTATTTAACAACCAGCAAAAACACGAAAGTGTCATGCAACTACATTCACCCTTGGAATCTGAATTTGAATCGAAGGGCCATTTTTCTGTAATCCTAATCCGCTCAGCTAGTGGTGGGCTTTTGTTTTCAAGAGAAAATGTCTTCAGTAAAGAAGTTACATTTAAAAATAGATTAATAATAAGCAACTATTCTTTTCTGCGTATTATTTTAAGTTTCGAAAATGTTTAAATGAATACTGACGGCAGGATCGTGCAAAGTGCGTTTACAATTTAAGGCCGAGCTGCATATTATGTGATTGATAAACTTAAGTAATATGTGCAAAATTTAGTATGAGTGTAGAGATTACTTGCATGACGATTGCTGATATAAAATTTATGTCTTTTTGGAGTGAAAGATCTCAGATAACAATTTCCATGAAACACGGAATGCATAGCAGAAATATTTTATTCCTTGATTCGTTTATTTTAGACACTCAAATGCAATAATTATAGTTTTCGCATAAACGTCAAACACGACGTAAGAATATTCAATATCTTGTCTTCTAAATCTGTCTAAATGTTGTTTGCTCTTTACCGTGAAATGTTGACAAGAAGTTTACTTGGAAGGAAAATGACGAAATATTTAGCCTCCGAAGTGAAAAAATTTAAATATTTTTACGAAGTAAGCGCTTTTATTATTTTATTTGACTCGCATCGACTTAAGCAGCTGAAGTGTTCAGCATAGATTATTCATACCGTGCGCAATGAAAGAATTAATTTCAGATATTCGTGTACTTTTATTTTGATTTTGTTTTAAATTTCAGTGCTCGATTTGAATAAAAGTGAGTGCAGATAGATACACAGTTTCCTCTTTCTTTTCATTGTAAAGGAAATAAAACTTTAAATTAGGAAAACTTCAAATTCTCTTCAATTTCTGCATTTATTTGAATATTAATACCTATTGTTCTTTTTTACATTATTAAAGTTAGATGTATAAAAAAAGATAAAAAAAAAACTAAATCTGAAAAGTTTCAGATTTTGATAATCGCCCATAAGGGTCTGTTAAGGTTTTTTACACTCTCGCTGAGTTCGCAGTCTACCAATCTGCTTTTGGAATCACTCTATTAAACCATTCTTTTTTTTTTTAGTCCAAAGGGGCAATTTGCCCAGAAGGACTATTAATTTCACTTTGGCATTTTGCGTTGATTCGCTAAAAGCGTTGTTTCACTTTTCAAATTGTTACCACCAAATATTATCGCCCTGTATTGTATTTAAAGAAATTAAATAATGACGAATCTGCATAAATGTATGTATGTTTCTCGCATTGTGATGAAACAACGGTACCTAGAGCCATCCAATTCTGAATATTGAATGTTTCCACCCGAATATGGGCATCTGAAAGCCCAAACTTGAAATTTGGAATTTGTTTTATTATCGATTTCATATGTTGTAAAATTTTAACTAATTTTTAATTAACAAACGCAAGGATTTCAAAGCGAGCCATGGCAACGTTGTACAGAAAAAACATTTTCCTCCAGCGGGCGAGACTGTGTATCGGAAATTCTGAAGATATGCTCATTTAAAAAAAATTTTTTTTTGCGATATTGCTCTTGAACTGAATTTTATGATTTAAGTGCGAAGAACATGATATTTAAGAAATAAAGGTAACACACAAAATGTTAAAGAAACGCCCCTTTAGACATAATTTAAAATCTAAAACCTTTCAGATTTTTATTTTATCTTTTTAACTTTATTAATTAAGCATCGTGTTCTTCACTTATGCCATGTACTTACACCGCAAACATGCAAGAAAACCAAATTTTTTCTTTTAAAGCAGCACAGCAGTATATGTTCAGAATTCCCGAAGCAGTGTTAAATGATGCTGTACAGGTTTACATTTTTTTTCATTCTTTTTTCATCATATCAATTTTCAGTTTTCTTAGGTTTAGAAAACTCGTTTTTTGTCTTTTTACTAATAACTTTTTGTAGTTAACTTTATTTACTAATTATCAAATTTAACGCCAGATAAAAGTTTAAAATAAAATCATAAAATATTTAAAATCTATATAAGGATTTCCTGGTAGAATGTTAAAAGTTGTCATATATATTTTCATATTATCTGTATTATTCCTTTAAAAACTATCCGCTCGTTCTGCCAGCTTCTTAAAATAGATATTATGAAAAAGAAAAACTATAAAATGATTTCAGTGAGTGTAGCTAGTGTCATTTCATAAAAATACATTTCTAATCAGATATCTCTTGATTTTAATACATCTTTATATAAAACAGTCACATTAAAAAATAGAAAAGTAGTACTTTTAAGAACTGTGTTCATTGCTTTTATATAGCTTACTTTATTACTCATTAACATTCCAGATTAAATTTGAAAGTGTGTTAGGCTTTACTGAATGCGAACACGCTGACGCATGGAAGAAAAGGTACAGTTCTGTTATCGGGATCGGATTCAGAAATGTATGTATGTATGCACATTTGTATGCATGTATGCTCGTACATATGTGTATATTTACACATATACATATGTCCGTACATTTAAGACATCCATCTATATCTACATGCATACACACACACATTTCTGAATTCGGTCCAGATAACAGCAAGAGTACCAAAAATAAAAGTATTTTATTTTACTGACGTGGGAACACATTGTTTTTCTAGAGCCGAGTTTGTATATTAAAACTGCAAGATAAATATGTTATTTTCTTCCGAATAGAAAACGTCTTCCGCGTTAGAGGTAAAAATGTTTCATTTCGAATAGTGTTGTCACATCTCGCATCTCATCGTTCAGTTTGTTAATCAAAAATTCATTGAAGTTTTACGAAATAATAAATAAAAATAAAATATTAGAAAAAAATCTAAAAGCTTTCAGATTTTATATTACGCCCAAAGGGGCATTTTCATAACGTTTTTTGTGCTGCTTTTATTTATTAAATATCATGTTCTTCGCACTTAAACCATAAAATTCAATTCAACAGCTACATTGCAAAATAATCTTAAAATGAACATATCTTTAGAATTTCTGATACATAGTCTCGCGCGCTGGAGATAATTTTTTTTTCTTTCCGTACAGTATTGCCATTGCTCGCTTTGAAATTGTGGAGTTTGTTAATCAAAAATTAATTAAAGTATTACAAAATATGAAATCTATAATAAAACAAATTTCAAATTCCAAATTAGGGCTTCCATGTGTCCATATTCTTTGGAAGATTACATTATTCGAAATTCGATGGCTCTAGGTACCATTGTTTTATCACAGTGCGAGAAATATACATATATTTATGCAGATTCTTCATTATTTAACTTCCTTAAATGTTACACAGGGCTCTAATATTTGGTGGCAGCAATTTGAAAAGTGAGCCGACATTTATAGGGTACCAGAGCAAACTGCCAAAACGAAATTAATAGCCCTTCTGGGCTAACGCCCTTTGGGCTAAAACTTTTTAAAACATTTGAAGGTTTTCTGGTTTTAACGGTTGTCCAAAAGGGTTTGTTAAGTTTTTTACGCTCTCGGTGAGCTCGACAGTCTACCAATCTGTTGTTACACTCACACCTACTAACCCATTTTTTGTTGCTTTTTAAAATTTATTATTAAACATTTCTTTCTTCTCATTTACGAGGTATACACTGCAACAGCAAAATCGCAAATATTTTAAAAGCAACATAAGTGTGCTTTTAAAATTCTCGATGCAGCGTTAAATGTTAACATACATTTTCTCTATTTTTTTCCAGTTTTTTCTCAGTATATTATATCGGTGTTCAGTTTTCTTACTAAGATAGCTCTATAAAACCTTTATTTTTCTATTTTTTATTAACGTTTTCTGCGCTTGTTTTATTTATTAAATATCACGTTCTTGGCGTTAATGCCACATAAAATTTGATTCAATAGCAAAATCACAAAATATTTAAATACAGCATATGTCTAGAATTTCCGACAGACAGTGTTACGAGCAGGATATAAAAATGACTTTTTTCCATTAAGTGTTGCCTCTGCTCATTTTGAAATTTCTGAGTTTGTAAATCAAAAATCTGTTAAAATTTTTCAAAATATGAAACAGGCAATAAAACAAATTCGAAACTCAAAATTCGGGTCATTTTTTCATAATGCAAGAAACATACATGCGTTCGTGCAGATTCTTTACTATTTAGTTTCTTTAAAAATAATACAGGGTGATAGTATTTGGTAGCAACAATATAAAAAGTGATACGCCGTTTATAGTAAACCGACGCAATACGCCGTTTCGACACTAATATCCCTTCTGGGCTAACGTTCCATTGGGCTAATAATTCAACATAAATCTAATAAACTATTTTTTCAAAACTTTTGTCCATACGCTTAATGTAATTGTTATTTTTATGTTATAATTACGATATGCGTGCATAATTGTAATTATTTAGCCTTGTTATACTATATGCGAATTTTAAAGAAAATTATTTCATTTTAATACAAAAAATGTTTTGCATTCTTTATATATTACTAATGAGACTGCCTGAGTCTATTTAAACAAATTTCATAAGTGTTACGAAATGAGTGAATTATTCGCATTCATAAAGTTTTATTAGCATATGTATTCTCCCGAAGAATGGAACACGTGTAGTCGTTTGAAAAGTTCCAAATCGCCCTAGTGTGATCACGGGTTTGAAGCTTCGCAAAATCGTATATGTGGTCATATCTATGTTACCATGGGCCATGAAGGGAGTATCGCGTGATCACGTATATGTGATCATGGCCATGGACGAGTTAACCACTTTGCACACTCGATTAAAGGGACACAGGAACAAGTATAAGTGGGCGGGGTGCCAGGGTACCATCGTAATTTGTACGGGTACAGACCCAGCAAACTAACTGTGCACGTCTCGCGCGATTCGAGGGGCAATACCTCAGTTAACAATACGAGGGCTTTTCACTCCTCTTTTCTTAGCATCACCGACTCAAGAGACTTTTGTTTTATCTTGTGTTTTGATTTATCTCTTGCTGCTCAGCCATTATACACTTACAAACATTTATGACTTCTCTGGCATTCGAACCAGGATCCATCGGTACGATCTAACCTGGATTCATTGTATCGGTGCCATTAAAGAGAATCATTGAAGTGCAGGCGGAACATCCAGTAATTACGAATTTTGCTGTGGCAGTATATCTTGGCAAAAATGACCATCTAACAAATATAGTTCGAACTAACTTTGGAAAAAATCTATTAGACTTGAAAAACAAATATATTAAAAATAATCTGAAAGCTTTCAGATTTTATATTACGGCCAAAAGTTTTTTTTTTTCATTTGCACATGCATATACGTTTCGACAACATTTGGGTTATCGCCCAAATTTTTAGCCCGTTTGGGCTAAAAATATGTAAAAACAGCACGTCTTTACAATTTCCGATAGACAGTCTAGCGCGCTGGAGATATTTTTTTTACAGTGTTCCTATTGCTCGGTTTGAAATCGTTGAGTTTGTTAGTCAAAAATTCGTTAAAGATTTACAAATATGAAACAAGTAATAAAACAAACTCGAAATTCAAAATTCGGACGTCCGAGTGCCTATGTGCGGGTGGAGAATTACGTTATTCAAAATTCGATGACTCTAGTTACCGTTGTTTTATGACAATGCGAAAAACATGCAATCATACAGACTCTTTGTTACCTAATTTCTTTAAATATAATACAGGACAAAAATATTTGGTGGCAAGAATTTTAAAAAGTGATACGCCGTTTATAGTGAACTGACGCAAAATGCCGTTTCGAGACTAATAGACGGTTTGGGGTAAAGCTTTCTGAGCTCCTAAAAAATTAAGACTTTGCTTGTTAACCCTGAAGATCTACTTCGGACATAGTAGCCAGCTTTTGGTGCATTCTGAAGAATTGGAGGTATAAGTTAAGGGGTTGCGTTCGTAAGTACGAGCCAAAACATCTATTTATGGATAATATCTCTTTGTGGATCTCCCTTTTTCGTTGCAATCGGCTGCACCAAACGTATATATATATGTATATATGTACCCACTGTGTTACTAGGCTCGGTGAACTCAGTTTATTTATTCTTATATGTTGGTAAATTGTACTTTTTTGTTGTTTAAAAGTGGTTGAATTATATTGTTCTTATATTCCGGTTAAGGTTTTATGCCTTTAGTCAATCTGCATGAAGTAGTTTTAGAATCATTAACAATTTAAAAGTGTCGCTAGGCCTAATGTGGCTACTATTTGTTTACAATTGAAGCTCTTAGTAGTATAGTGAATTATTTCAGTTGGTACAACAACTTCAGTGTCTTTTTGCCCAGTGGGACAAGAAGTTAACTTTGAACGTTTATCTTTAAATATTTACTAACCGAAAAGTTTGTCTTCCTGCCCGTTGACCGAATTGGTTGCAGTTGCCTAGAAAATCTAATTTTAATTGCAAAAATTGTTTTTCTTTAACTGCTTGTAACTATAGTTTGTGTTTTAGGTATTTCTATATTTTACAAATTTTAATTAAGATATTTTGACTTTTTATGTATTTTTGTCTTGCAGCGAAGTGAGAACTGAATCGATTGAGTAAGAAATATGTTTTTAATAAAATTCAAGGAGAACAATTTAAATGAAATGCAGAAAAAATACGGGTAATTTAATAGGCTGTACAAAGACGTCATGTGGTGTCCACATCATATATATATAATTCATAATAATTTATAATAAGGAAACTTTCCATATACCATGCCCCAGGAACTGAAATTGAGATAAAACTATGAATAAGGAGAAGAAAAAATATTTTAGTCAGTATTTTAATTAGTATTTTCTAAACCTCTTTTGCTTTAAAAACATAAAAATCTTCAAAGAAAAATCTTTAATCGCAAAATGCCAAAATCAAAAGTAAAAATTTTAAGTATTGAAAAAGTATTGTCATTGATTTCAAATTAATCGACTTATCAAGGGGAAAAACCAATCTACCTACTATTTTTTTTTATTTTTTTTTTTTTTTTTTTTTTTTTTTTGCTAAACCGAAATCATGGGTTTCAAATAATACTCAATCAAAATATAGACATTAGTCCATTTAAGCCAAAAGAATCCTGTTAAACAAAATAAATAGCAAATAAGCTTAAAAATTAAAGTTGCAAACTAAGAACACAGTTAAACGGAATGCTTACTTTAGAAGATATATCCCCGACACTCTCCTTTTCAAACTCAAATACAAAACTAAAAAACAAAAATATACATTTTAGTATATTAAAAGGTAATTCAAAATAAGAAGATCAAAAAAGATATTTTTAAAATTAAAGTTTAAAACAAGTAGTTAATTAGAAATTTAAAGATCGAACTAAGAAGTTAAAATAAACAAACTTACCTGCAAAATTGTAAAATCAAATGGCTGCAAATGCAAGTATTAAGTGATGATATGTAAAAAGGGTTGTCATACTTTCTTAATGCCAGTTATAACAAAAAAGTGAGGTGTGTAACTAAATGTTATAGCAGTCCCATATACAAAATTTCAACGTTCTACCGGGACGTCATATTTTGTACTAGATATACAAAATTCCAAAGTTCAAGGTAGTTTCAAACTTCTATTGTAATCGTTTTTGAGTTACGCCAGATGCATATGTTCGTACATACATCACGAAAAAACCCATTTTGAACTAATTTTACAATCCGTTTTGGAATAATGAGTCCTTTAGTCTGCCTGTATGTACAGACGTCGAGCACAAAAATAGACAAAATTGATTCAGGAACGGTCAAAATGGATATTTTCTTTGACATCTGAATCCCATAACTTTTTGCTATCACAATATTTCCTTCACTTTGTGCAAGGAATTAAGAATATGTAATTTTAAAAGTTTAGTCATGTAGTTTTGCGGGTCACATTAATCTGAAATTGTCCTTGAACGAAAGATTACTATTAATGAAGAGAAGTAAAAAAGCATTAAAATTGTAGTTTATTCATTGTATATTTATCCAGAAGCAAAAAACAAAATTTTTCATTAGGCTTTCATATTCAGTGATTAATTTTATGACAAATGCAGTCATTTTCTTCCTTCGCATCTTATACCTCAGAAGAAAGTTTACTCTTCTATAAGCCTTAGGAATTCTAGTTTTCATCTTACTGTTGCGAATGTTTGAGTTGCAAGGACAAAAATTCTTGCTGGGGAATATTCCTTCTTCGAAGCTTTAAATATTTTAACTTCTTCTTGACATCTTTTCCTGGGACTTTATACTCTAAATTTTCGACAAAAGACATAGAGTCTTTTCGGAAGTTGTAGCAATCAATCTTCCTGTCAAAAGTTTTGGTTTTATTTCACTAAAGAAAAGAATTCTTTTTCAAGCAAGTATAAATATCAGATAATCTTACGGCATGAAATTCTTGCTGCATATTTTTTACTTCATTGCTCAAAGCAAAGGAGATACTGTAACCGCCAAAAATTTCGGGTATTGTGTTTGAACGGAAATATCCATATTAACAATTTCCGAATCCCTTTTAACTATTCTTTGCGTGTTGTCTATACGTAAGGACGAAATAAAGGACTCTTTATTACGAAACTGATTGTAAAATGGATTCAAAATATATTTTTTCGTAGCATTTGTATGTACTTATGTATGTATACATTATTTCATATATATTTATTTATTGTTATCGGCAGTCCCGAAAATGTATATATCTAAATAAAAATATTTATGAGTAATTTAAAATGCCTAAAACTTGCGCTAAAGCTGCTAAGTAATAAATCAAAAATTTGTTATCAGAAAAGGTATTTGTATATCAACTTCAAGTAAAAGAAATTTAATTAAAGCTATGAATTACTAGAAAAAACTTTAATAAGTATTTTTAAGTAGCTTTCCAAGTTGTATCCAAAGTCATTTAGATCTACTGTAGTAAAAATTATTTAAAATCTGTAAAGAAGAACCCTTTGATCTGTAAAAATTCCAAATATTAAATTCAAAATGTAAAGTACTGGAAAAGTAGCTATTGTTATTGATTGCAGATTAATTGACTTGTCGAGGGGAACAAACCAATTTAATATCAATTAACAGTAATGAAATTAATTGTGAGTGTTTTGTCTTTTTTCAAACAAGGATCAAATTAGTTATTAGAAATAGTATATAACAGTTTTTTGAGGAAAAATTGGGCTTCTATTACAAAAGTGACTTCAACTAAGGAACATGTTAGAGTTACTACATTACTGTGCCTCAGCTCATAGAAGATCATTTAGTGGCAACAGGAATATGAATATCAGTGCGCAGATGCCTGCACATTACAGGTCTGTGTGCAAGACTGCCAGTTGTTTGTGCCTCCTTAACCCGAGATACAGAAGCGCCCGTTTATGTTCGGCAAGAGAACACGTCTCCTGGACCAATCAACGGACGTCTTCCCTCTTCACAGATGAGTCCAGATTCTCACTGGAGTGTGATTCAGGTCGTCATCTGATCTGGAGGGAACAACGCACCAGACGCAACCAATCCCACATTGTAAAAAGACACAGTTACAAGAGTGATGAAATAATGGTTTGGGCTGGGATCTCTCTCGATGGTCACTCTGTTCCATAGAGGAACTTGGCTATTGTTAATTGAACTTGGTTATTAAGTTAATAACTTGTTATTGTTAGTTATTAAGTTAAGTAACAAGTTAATTGAACTTGAAGAGAAACTTGGTTATTGTTAATGAACTGGTCTGAGATATCGAGACGAGATCCTTGAAGAATATGTCTGCCCATATGCCGCTGGTATTGGTCCTGGATTTCTTCTGATGGACGACAAAGCGCGACAGCACCGAACTAGGGTTCCTGAAGAATATCTTCAGGGTCACGGTATGGAGCGGATATCCAGATCTGAATCTGATAGAACATCTTCTGGACTACCTTGGGAGACATGTTGCTGCTTTAAGTCCTCCTCCAAGGTGGTTAGATGAGCTTGAACAAGGATTACTCCGTGTTTGGTCGTTCCTTTCCATTTCACTGAAGGGCATGTTCCTTAGTTGAAGTCACTTTTGTAATAGAAGCCCAATTTTTCCTCAAAAAACTGTTATATACTATTTCTCTAAGACTGGATTTCTCTGTCAAGAGTGCAATGTTTTGTTGTACTTCATGTTTGTGATAAACTTTAGAAGCATTCAACGTCGCATTCATTAAAGAACTGTTTAGTGAACAAACCCTATAAATTTCTTGTTTACAGTTGCTTCTTTCTTTAAATTAAACACAAAAAGCAAGCTGTTCTATAATATTATTTGGTGGGCAGTGTGTTTGCATACTTTAATAGGCTGTATAAGGAAATCATGTGGTGTCCGCATCAGTATTTTTTTGAAGAAAGTAATCAGGTGATATTAGAACATGAAATTCTCCCTGCACATTTGTTTTTAAATTTTGAAATGCATGGCGTGAAAGAAAAGAAATTCTTATCGCTAGCAAAGATCTGTGTCTCTAATACACTAACGTTTGTGAAAATTGCAACACCATGAAGGACTTACGCGAGTGAGCTGAAATTTTCAGGAAATGCAAAGTAGCGCATGATATGCAAATGATTAGAATTGCAAATCCGTAGCGCATGCGTATGCTGAGCAGCGCCCTCTGAACGGCTGATGGATCCGAATAAATAGACGGCTGTAGCGAGGCGTGTATGGTTATCAGTGGTTATCTGCTAGTGGTAAACGTTAACTCAATCTGTACTTATGCCTGGCAATGAAATGACAGACCAATTGGCAAAATATGCAGCAAATAATCCTTCACTTCCCCAACATTTTCTACCATATCCTCTGTCATATTTGAATAACGAACTAGAAGATGATCTCAAAACCCTTTGGAAAGAAAAATGGATCTCTGATACGACAGGCAGACGCACCTTTTTATTTATTCCAACTCCTTCAAGAAATCTAATATCTACTGAACGTGCAATCACAATTCTACTCACAGGTCATGGTCCATTTCCTTTCTACCTGCATAGATTTGGATTACATTCTTCAAGCCAATGCATTTGTGGACACGATGGAACAATAGACCATTATCTGTTTCAGTGTGAAATTACCAAAGAATTTCATCTTAAACCATATAATGCAACATCTGCTGCTCTTTGGTTCAAGCAATTTAAGAAAAGTAATATACTTCGTAAAAAATTGCAATCACTTATAACTTATCTATCTTTAAATTGTGACAATCTCAAAGCGCCATAAATATTTACATAGCTTACTCCCTCCCACTTGGGAACTTCTGTAAACTAAGGATTCATACTTTCTCAAAACTTCGTGTAATATGAAATCATCATGATTTTCCTGAATTTATTAATGTAGAAAATTTAATTATCCTAATTACGTCCTCTCTAATTTTACTGTCTTCATAATTGTACATGTTTATATGTCAATTATCTTGACTTCAATTAATTACTACTCAAATATTTTTAATTTAAAGACTACGACTCAAGGACTGTTCTTTTCATATATTCAAGACATACTTTTCTGCTCAAGGATTGTTTACCTTTTACCTTTTACTTATCTCTACAGTTATAGACTACTAAATTATTTCTAGACTGATTTAATTTTTTTCAATATTTAGTGTTTTTTTCATTCTTTTTTTTAATTTGGCTTATATATTTCTAAATTATATTTGTCTAAATTCTTTAAAATGTATAATGATATTTTATAGTATATAATTTGGTTATTCTTCAAAATTAATATATAAAAATCTGTAAACATAAATTTTTCAACACATGTAACAATTCTCTTAATATTTTTGTTATGAACTTTATTGGAAACAGCCTCTGTATGTCATATGTATATTTGTATATTCATTGTAACTCTGTAAAATTTTATTTCAAATAAATGCCGCTGATAGCGGATGGTGGATAGTTTCCATCAATAGAGCACAAAAGCTGAAAGTCGAAAAGATGGTGCAGCTGCTCTATTGATGGTCTCCTGTCTCCTGTACTTATGCCTCGTCGACGAAAGAGAGCGAGATTTGAACAACTTACAGAGTTTGAACGAGGGAGAATCATCGGCCTTCGTGAAGCTGGATTGTCGTATCGTGCAGTAGCCTCTCGTGTGCAGCGTAACAGCAGCACAGTGATGCGCGTTTGGAAGCAGTGGACGGACGAGTGTCGGACAACTCGGAAATCCGGGAGTGGACCCCGAAATGTGACGTCAGCTCGCGATGATAGACACCTGGTCCGCATGGCGCGGACGGACCGTACAGCTTCCTCTAGACAATTGGCAGCACTGTGGTCAATAGCTACAGGTGTTTCATTGTGTGCTTCATCAATTCGTAGACGTCTGCTGCAGTGTGGACTGCGCGCACGGACTCCTTTATACAGGATCCCCCTAACGCACGACCATCGCCGCCTGCGGCTACAATGGGCCAATCAGCATAGAGACTGGCGTGCTGATTGGCAGCATGTCGTGTTTTCTGACGAATCCCGCTTTAATTTGTGGTACCATGATGGCCGCATTCGTGTCAGACGCTATGCCGGTGAACGCCACCTTCCGGAGTGCATTATCGAACGCCACAGTGGACGAACACCCGGAGTTATGGTCTGGGGCGCCATAGCATATCATAGACGATCTCAATTGCTACGAATTGTGGGCAATCTGAACAGCAACCGGTATATCCGTGAAGTTCTACAGCCCGAAGCTGTTCCCTTCCTTCAAAGCTTGCCAGGCGCTGTATTTCAACAGGACAATGCCCGCCCTCATACTGCTCGGATTGTTAAATCCTTCTTTGCAGCGCAGCAGGTACAGCTTCTTCCTTGGCCTGCGTGTTCCCCGGATATGTCGCCAATTGAACATGTGTGGGATGTCATTGGTCGGCGTCTTGCTCGTGATCCTCGTCCTGTTGCGTCTGCAGACGAACTTTGGGTACGCGTACAAACGATATGGAATGCTCTTCCTCAGTCAGACATTCAAACTTTGTTTGACTCCATGCCACGTCGTGTAGCAGCACTTATTGCGGCGCGTGGTGGCCACACAAAATACTGATTCTGATCTCTTGTTCTTGTTTGTTTGCTTTGAACATTTAATCATTTATTTGTACCACTACCACTCAACTGTGTATTAAATTGCATTCAATTATGACGATTCTTTCTTGGTGTTGCAGTTTTCACAAACGTGAGTGTATATTCTGAATAATGCCTCTAATGCATACAATTCACAAGATTCTCAAGGCTTTTAATAAAACGCAGTAAAATAACCACCTGAAATTTAGTACATTACAGTGATTTATAAATGTTAAATTTCTCGATTTTAGCTCAAATTTATTTGAGCTAAAATCGAGAAATGCGAAGGGTTCGCCAGCGGTAAAACAATAAAAATTGCCGAGCACTTTTCGTCGATCGAGTTGGAAACCATGCGAACGGGCTAGCTCCATAGGCATTTTCCTAGTTTTAACCTAAGTAGGGTGGATATGAGCCACTTTCCCTTAAAAGCTTCTCCACGAAATCACCCCAACCCATAGGCAGTTAGCCATCGAGTTGCTTTCCCTTAAATAATTACCCTAACGTAACCTAACATCATGTGTAGGGAGGAAACTACACTATGCATTGTTACCATTATTCGATCAAAGCTCTAAAAGCATTAAAAAATACCGTCTATTAAATTATAGGTAGATCCCGTATTAAAAACTGCGAAGCCTTACCAGTGACCAAGCAGTTAAAAAGTACTGAGTAATAACAGCTTACCTGCTGTTCGAATTCAAGCGAACGTTCTAGATACATGGTTAGTTTTCACCGTGTATACGTGAGTACAAAGCAGTTTCTCTTACAGTTTCTTCAACAAAAAAATGTGTGATAGTACACAGGCCTCGAGTGCTTTTCTGTAAAAAATAAACCAAATTAACGCAGAGATGCAAAATGAAACTTAAACAATATATTTCGATAAAAAGCATTCTCATCTGCATATAAATACTATAATACAAACCACGTCTACAAAAGTTTTTATACGGTCTTTATCTTCGCAACCGTTAACCGCAGACATATAATTCCAGTTACAAAAATGTTTTAAATGAAACAATTTTATAACTGGAAGATTCATGTTTGACAGAAATTTCTTATGCATTACGAAATATAACTTTTTATGTTTTCTTTTAACTCCTAGAAAGAATCGGCAGGAGAATTTTGCATTTGGTATAAAAAATAAAATGCGAATGTTTAGTTAGCGCACTACAAAATTAATCCAGGTATTTAAATTCAAAATTAACGATTTTTAACTTCATATTCCGTTTGCGTTGAGGCGTCGGTAAGTAATAAAGTAGAATAAATGCAGGCTGAACTTCCCCTTAAATACAACTGGTTGATACTATTTACTGGTGTCTTCAATTTATAATAGTATTGTATTTGGTAGTAAACGATTATTCACACAAATAATTTAAAAGTTTCCCCAAGTTTAAAAATGCATTATTAGCATTTTGCACTTTAGAACTAACTCTCGCTTACCACTTGATTTGATACGATAAATCGAGAGTTGGCTCTCGATCACCAAGCTGTTGGTTTTGCTTATTTAATTCCGGCAATGCAGTCGAGGGTTACCTGCCTTAAGGAGGGGGATGCTTTCGTAGAAGTTAACTTATGGGAAACTGGCTCGTATACAAGTTACACATGGAGAAAATCACCAAATTGTCCACACAGCCAGCCTGATGGCTGGAGTTTGAACCCAGGCGAACCCCGGACCAAACTAACAGTGTTCAGTGACTTTACCACTTAGTTTGAGCAGATAAATCGAGCGATAATAATGTTTATTTTTTAGATTTGGTTTTGACAATACCGCTTAATAACTGTATTCAGTAATACATGCGTAAAAATAACTGCCAATTTTTAATCTGAAATACATTTTACATTCATTGTTATATATGCATTTCCGGCTTTCGTTCAAACTCGACGATCGTGGCAATAGGAATGTTATTTTCAAAGTTGCGGCGTGCACTATGCATGGAATACGATGAAGGAATAAGTTCAAGTGAAGATAAGTTCGGCTTTTCGTTGATGAAGAACTGAATTATGTGTATGTGTAGACAGACTAGTTGACGATAGAGAGGAGGATAGTATTGAGGGAAATAACAATGAAGCAATAGGTGTAAGAAAGCTATTGGGTGTCGGGGTAATAGATAGCGAATGTGAAAGCGATAGTGATTCTGCAGAAGAGACAGAAAATACAGAATGGATAACGTGCACAGAATCCGAAGCAATACCAGAAAGAATACCGTTTGTATCCGGCGAAAGAGCCGCAAGACTGCAAGTATTTTCAAACATAAAAGGTGTCTTCATATTCCCGCAAGAAGTAATTTTGATAGAAAACACAGGTTAATAATTAAAATTCTAAGTTGATTATTGATTCATAAAATATATGCATTTAATACCATAGCAGGAAAATGGCCTGCACGGCTTTGCTGGTACATGCGCACACTTTTACTGAAATTTTCCATGACCGATTTACATAAATGTGGCTAAATTGCGTTCATACAGTGTTCCGCTTCCTCCGTCAAGAAGTAAGTGGCCATGGGCTTGGTGGTATAAACATTAGAATTCAAAAAACGCCGTAGAAAAGTCCAATGGCGTTAAATCGCGTGATCTGGGCTATCAGTTCTGATTAACACAACAGGAAAGTGCACGACCAGGAAATTACCAGTGCAGTTGTTGTGTCGCGAATTCTTTATCGCAAAATTTAAGTATTTTAATCATTTAAGTAATCAATTATTTAAGTATTTTATTTGTATTTGTAGTTGATTTTTTGAATCTGAAATTGTGAAGAGCGTAATGAATCTATATATATTTGTAAAGAGTGTATTTAAAATCTGTAGGCAATTACTTTTCCTTCAACAGTTCAATTTTCTAACGCGGAAAGGGGAGCATCTTTTAACGGAAGTAACATCTGTGGGAATAGGCTTTTAAGATGACAGTTGCAATTTGAGCAGTATAACGTTGTTCCCTTGTCTTTGTTAGCAAACAGTAAAAGTGGCTATAGTAATTGGCCTCCCGCGGTTCACTTACGTTTCAGCTTTGTGAATGCCGCCTTGTTTATAGCTTCGGAAGAAAGGGAAAGGTTGTAAATTGGATCTTTGAAGGGGCAATTTTTTTGTTGTTTCTTAGATTTTTCGCTTGTTAGCAAGGGGGGTCGAATTTTTAGTTTCCAGTTTTCGCAGGTGCTACTGTAGACAATGTCTTAATTCTGATTCGTTTGTGGGTTTGAATTGTCCGGTTAAATTACATTGAAAAGTCTCGGATTGGCAAGAATTTAATTTTATGTGTAACTTTTGGACCTATAATTTTGAGTGGGGGAGAAACCGAGTTTTCCTCGGTTGTTGCGCGAGTTTTGAAGTCAGTTTTAATCGGAGTCTTCGAGAGAGTTTTTGAGTTTGAATATTAGCAGAGAGGGCCTTTGGCCCTACGGCCAAGCTTACCCTGGCTTGGGTGGCTTGCGCTTGCGTTCTGCGGACGGACTCGGCTTTTAGCTGAAGAGATTTGCGATGCTGCGGCTGTGTTCGCCGGAATTTAGGAGATAAGTTTTGATACAGAGAAAAGAATTAGCAGAAAGGGTCTTTGGCCCTGCGGCTGTACCCCGGCGGGTGGCTTGCGTTTGCGATGCGGCATGATAGACCTATTCCAGTCGAAGATGTGAATAATGGAGAATTTTTCCTGAAATTTATTCGAGAAGGGGAACTCAGAGCGAACTCTTCCGAGTTCGAAGTGGTTTTTCCCGTAAACGGAAGTGAAATGGCTCGTACCAAACAGAAGCGTTCCATTCGTGAGGAAAAAAATTCAACATTTTGTCTTCGCTCGAAAATTCCCGTTGTCGCTGACAGCCGAAGCACCTGAGTGTCATCTTGTTTATTAACTTAGTTTTCCTTCAACTTTATTACTTCAGAATGTTTGATTGCCGAACTTCTTCATTGGTTTTCTACAAAAGGACATTTTTCTTGAACTTATTTTTGGAACTGATTACCTCGGGCCAGTTCAAAGGACTTAATCATCAGCTAATTATGAAGTGCTTAAGTTGTCTCCGATTTGCAGCATGGTCTGATGGGCACTTATTGACCAACTGTGAGTTACTTAATATTTTTATTTGTAGGATTATAGTATTTTTTTAAGTAGTGTAATTTAAACTAATCTTGCTTAATTTGGGGAGAAAGAGAAAAATTTATTTGAAAATTAAAAAAAAGGATTGTTTGTGTCTTAGAAGAATTTAAAGTTATTGTCAAAAATACAAAATTTATGTTAATGGTAATTTCTATATTATTTTGTGTGAGAGTTCAGTTTGAATAATTCATTTAATGTTCCAGTTATTCTAAGTAATCGTTGTCATGTTAAAATTCAAAATCTTGATGAATGACTCTTGGAGAAATTTAATGTAGAATATTAATTGCATTTTTATGTAAGGGTAGTCTGGCCAGCTCTCCCATAAATTTATACTAGATATTAATAAATGAGTGTGATTTTATATTATTACTTGCATTTGTTATTTTGTGTACATAATTGGTCTGTTCAGTCACTCCATTTGTTTCAGCCGTGAGGCTTCTATGAAACATGGAGATTTTTGCTTGGGGTTATTGAAAAATGTTTATGCATTTTAGGGTACTCACAACGCGCCCTGTTTTTAGCAAATATGTACTAACCACTTATTAATGATTCTTGAATTTGTTTTAAGATAGAATTTGTAATGACTTTTAGGTGCCAGGAAAGTTAGAACTAGAGCTTGATTTTGAGTAGCGGAACTAATTGATTGGTATTTGAATTTTTCTTCTCTGGTGCTTATGAGGTTTTTGATTTAATGAATATTAACTTCTGATTCTTCAGTTAATTATAGAGATATGTGAATTTTAAGAAATGTTTTGATTGAAATAGTATTTTATTCTACCGAGTACCAGAGAAGATTTATACCTTCTTGTGTTTTTTTTTTTCAGGTTTTAAGAAAAAGTTATATTTAATATTATTTTGAATCAGATCAATCAATTAATTTCTTCGTTAGCTTTCTGACTAGTTCATTTTAGTAAGTTATATTTTGGTTTAGTTTGTCCGGCGCCAAAACAGATTGAGTTATGAGTTAATTTAAAAATCAACAGTAACCCCGCAAGTTTTAAATAATTTAACAGAGTAATTGAATTGTTTCTCGGGCTCTATATGGCCTGTGGCACCGTTTTGTTGAAATAATATGCCATTCACAAACATATCTTGCAGTTTATGTCTCCAGCCTAAACTCCGCACCAGACAATAACACGTTGTGGATGCATTTATTTCTAAACAATCACTCATGGAGTTTCTGAACTCTAAATCGGCAACTTTGTTGATTAACGAAGCTGTCAAGATGAAAATGAGCCTCATCGCTGAAAATGATTTGGTTCGAAATATCAGCATCCACTTGTTTTTGTTCCATAATCCATTCAAAGAATTTTCTTCGCTGTGCGTGATCCGTAGTCATCTTGAGTCAATTGAACTTTGTAAGCAGGAAAATGAAAATCTTACGTGAGATACGCTGTAGAAAGCTTCTGCGATCATATTTTATATGAAAATTGCGAAGTATAGCCGCCAAATCCTCATTATTTTAAAAATATAACTGAACAATGTAAACGCGTTATTCTTTCATATAACGCTCCATTGTTAATAATCCTGAATTGTCAGCTGTCACGCTGTCTTTTTGTTTTTCGTTATTAACACTTTATCACACAAACGGCACAGAATTCAAATCTTGCGTGAATTTCGGAACACCGTTTAAAAGAACCATTAGATTTCTGTGAAAATATTTTCAAGTAGCTGTAAGAAATTTACCAAATATGTAGAAAATCGCCTCGAAATGCTAGTTCACCAAACCGAAAAGGCCTCGATCGTAAAGGGTTAATACTGTTATAAAGTTTTACTTCTTTATAATTATAATCTTTTAATCGAACAAAAAATTCAATAAAATACATTTTTTTTAATTAATGCAAAAACTATTACTAGTTCGCCACATGCCTATACTGAAGTCTGCCAGTTTTTTCTAGAACACGAATTCTCCAAGATTTTATGAATAAGTTCTCTGTTTAGAAATAAATTATATTAATATGTTTCGCAACAATTTGCAAAAAGGTATTTGTCACGTAATCTGTTAACATCCGAAACATTTTTTCCAGACGCTATTTTATTTTTAGTTGCGAACAACTGCAAACATTTCGCTCTTCAATTTATGCACAGCTCTTAAATTTGATTCTTGATTTTTAACGTCAAGTACCTCGGTCATTTTTTGTCGTATAAGTGTCAAACTTGTTGCGTTTTATTCTTTTTTAACAGTCACAAAATTTTCCAGCTATACAAATCAGAGAAATATGTAAAAAGTTAAATTTTGTATTAATTTTTTCTGTCATTTAAAAATACGAAAACACGAATATTTGAGCCAATTTATTCTATTCCGTGCACACGAGTTTGTAGTAAATTGAATGCACACGGAACCGATGATAGCTTGATGAAATTTATTTTTCCGAACTTTACATTCTGGAAATTCTGGAGTTTTTCACTCTCGTACTGCTCTCTTCAGTATGATAGAACACAATCTTTGACGACGTCTACTACTAATAATTAAGACTTCAAAGTACTAAAATGGTTGAACATAAGGCAATTTAAAAGGCCTCAAATGAGTAACCTCGCACACTGATCTCTCAGTACTTTCATCGGAACTAAACTCATGTCTGAATTAACATTGATGCTATCTCTTCTTATACAGAGGCTGGGCTGCTGAGAAAAATAAAGTACCTTCGGTTATCTCCGGCTGCTGAGAAATACAAACTACTTTCGGTTATCTCCGGCTGCTGAGAAATATAAAATATAAAGTACCTTCGGTTCCTCGAAATGCTGGAAGGCATACGTAGTTACAGTTTAGGCCTAAATGTCGGCAAATTTGACAATATTTTGTGATTTTTCACCACATTGGGCGATGAAAATTAATTTCAGAATTTTCGCTAGCTATCCCGCCAAATTGGCAAGACATTGGCGCAGTCTCGTTAATTTGTCTCAACTGGCGGCAGTTGGCGCTCTCTCGCCAATTTATCTAAATGTCAAATGGACTTACTCCAGTAACCCAATTTTTCTGGCAATGCTTCGCATCTTGACACCTTTCTTTTTATATTATACAAGAAATACTACTATTTACATATATATAAAACTCATAACAATACATTTTCGTCAATGGAAGCTTATGTTTACGACCAATGATTGCCAAAATATAGCATAAGTGAAAATTTTTGTAGATACAGTGTGTACAGAAAACTAGAAGAAGGTGATGAATTTCTACGGAGATATGGGAGATGGCAGTTTGATAACCAGCGCACTAATAAATGGCCTATCGTAGCAAATCTTTGTACTATTCCATGCAGCTTGCATTTAAAGCAAAAATTTGCGAATTTTCAGAAACAGTGACTTCTGTACGTACAGACAGAATAAAGAACTCCTTATACCAAAACGGATTGTAAAATGGATTCAAAACGGATTTTTTTATAAATTCTCTATGTACGTATCTCGCATGACTCGAAACGATTTAGCCGTAGAATGTTGAAATTTTGAATATGATATAACATTTAGTGCTACAACATTTGTGCTATAACATTTTTCCGTTAAATAATAAAGAATGTTGGTGTTTACCTATGAGGACTGCTATAACATTTAATTAATGTCTTCACTTTTTATTGCAATCGACAGTACCTATTTATATACATATACACATATACCCACCGCCTTTACCCGGCCCTTATTTTCGCAATCATATACTTCCAGTTACGGAAGTGTTTCAAATGATGAAAACATTCATGTTTCAGCAATGTAAAATTTAAAAGAGAATTTTTAGACATATAACGAAATCTAACTTTTAATATGGTCTCCCAGTTCCCATACTTATATTTGGGAAATATTTACACTTATTTTGAAAAAATAAAAATACTAGAAGTTTGACTCCAGTACGACAAAATTTGACCATGACATTTAATTTCAAAATTTGCTATTTTTCATGTGCTTTTCAACTTGTGTCGAAGGATCGGGTCATTAAGTTAGGATAATTCGAGGAAAAGAATAAATGAAGTGCAGCAAAAAAATGTGTAAAATTTAGTAGGTTATAAAAAAGCAAGTCGTATGGTGTTCACATCAGACTTTTGGTGAACATTTGTCGGTTGCTCTAAGATCTATACCCAGAAATCTTCTATCTGCATCGAACAACAATAAAAAAATTTTAAATGTTGAGAATTTATAAAAACTAAATTCACTTTTAATAAGGGAGATAAACATTATTTTATCCCGGAAAATCTGAACTTTCTTGTGCGCTTCCAATAACAGATCTCAGTAAATGAACGCTAAAAAGCTAGTGCTCTTTTCGAAGAATCAGGAATTCGCTCTCCCGGTAAAGTTAGTAGGTTCTCTGAAACAGTTCATGAACGAATGCAGCATCTCTGGGCCACAGGAAACAAAAAAAACGTATCTAGATACATTAATATCTGCATGCAGATACTCGCATTTAAAAGGGGCAGATCTTTGCGTTAAATAGTAAAGAATGCTGGTGTTACCTAGGAGGAACGAACTTTTCTGTCACGCTTCAACCATTTTTTAAGCCAAATGGTTTTAGAGTTTATGATTAATGATTGATCATATGGTGTGTTTCTAAATTTCACCATTAGTTTCCAAATGTTTCTGGATTTTGCCTTACATTAATAGCAATATTTTCGTTATCGTTTTAAGTACTAGTGTTTCTGACATGCTCAGCGAAGTAACCGTGTGAGAAATAATAAAAACGCCGACTTACCTTGTATAAGTTGTGGCTTTTTGCCAAGAGTAGAGTAGAAGGGGAGAGAGGGAACCGTCGGGCCACGAGGCTTCACGCAAGCTTGCCATCAGTTATTGTCCGCCTTTAAGGCCAGAGCGTTTAGTCCTCTTGAAAGCTAAAGACGTATTGTAGTTTTCCTCATATATAGTCAAATATGCACAAAGTAACATTTGTATAATTGTATATTGCATAAGTCTATCAAGGTAAACATATTCTGTGCAAACTGTAAGTATCACAAATGTTATGTAACCCTATTTACTTGCGCAAATTATATGTACTAACTCCAGACGATGTACTATCTTCAAGTCCCCTGTTTGGACATGTACCTAATCAAGTTAAGCATATTGTTCACCTGCTGAGCGTGATATCCCATTTTTACAGCTCTAGACAGTGGTGGGCACGGTGCAGGACCTGATTAACCACTACGATAAAGGGACAGTGCCCGTGCCCCCCCGTAACCTGTAACCTGTAGTTTTCCTCAGTTTTCGTACTACAAGCGTAGTAATCTAAAAGGCCAGTCTTAGTGTTAGTCATCTGTGTAAAATATTAAAAGTTAGCTCTTATTTAAATTTTAGTTAGTTAGTAGTCTTACAATTTTACGTTCAGATCGCAAGTGGTTGGTCTTTGTATCCCGAAGTACGGGAGCGACTGTGAAATCATGGAAAAATAAAGGGTAATTTTAACCCTTCTCATCTTGTCGTCTTTGCTACACTCCATAGGACATACTTTCAGTCAAACTCACTGTCCAGTCAGGACACGTCATGTTCGCCAAACAGATAAAAACAAATACGAGTCCTGATAACCTTAGCGAAGAAAGAAGAGAGGAATCCAAAAGGTGGTTAAAAGAATAATTTGAGAGAGATAACAGAAGGAAAAAAAACAAGGTAATCCAATCAAGGACTGGAACACTTTCCCACTTCAATGACTTAGATATATAAGATATAAAAAATATGCGCACTTTCAACAAAAGCATTCCGCGAACTCTAAAAGGGCTATCACTCCTTTTTATGCAGCCACAATTCATTCACTATGTTAACTACATCGGCACTTCAATTTTCAATTGCACGATCAATTTCGGTGCAAACAGGTCAACCCTAGACTTAATATTCAGATCCGGATGAAGAAAAATGTTCCTAATAAGCCAATAAAAGTTCAGACTGATTCTTGGAATTTTGTTTTTTAGTCACTGAAACGGATGCATAATGAATACACAAAAAAAAAACCTGAGCTGTAAGAGTTCAATTAAAATAGGAATATTAAGAGTTCGATCATCATGCTAAGGAATGCAATAAACAAAGAAACTAATAACGAAAATTAGTTACAAAAGCTTTCGACCACAGCTGTGGAAAGGACATCAATTTTAGTGCTAAGAATTAATTTGTTTTGCAGCTGATTAAACTGAAAGTAGGTCAAAGGAAATTCTCTTGGCGACTTTAAATTTTTCTACCGAGAACTAACGACAGAATGTCCAAATCCTTTAACTACAGGAAATGAATTTTCGGTTGCTCAACGTTCTCACTTAATTTAATTCCGAATCTGTGACTGATTACAGTTGCTAAAAAGGATAAAACATTCCAGTTCCCGTGTCTAATTTGTTTCACTACCCGCTTGCGCCTCAGGCCATCTAGAAAAGTACATAGGAAAAAGAAAATATAAAACTATTTTAATGTCTATCTAGCGTAATTCGGCATATCATGGTTAAAGAGAATTTTATTTATATTAGATAAAAAATAGAAAAAATATTCTTCAAGACTGAGCTTATAGATTTATCTCAGTTTGTTAATCTATTAAATTTGAACGTCTTACGCTTTCCTGAATGGTAACATGCTGGCGAGAGAAAAATGAAAATATTTCACTTCAGGCGGGGCCAACATATTGATTTCACATAATTTATACCGGATTGAAATGGTGTAGCTATCAGGCTGCCTATGCTAGAGTTGTCCGAACGATCCAAAGAACCGGTTCACTTTACTGAGAGAATTTCTTCGACTCCAGAACACGAAGTTGTAGCTCTTTTCCAATTCACGGACAGCTCTGTTGGAAGCGGCCAGGAACAGAGATTTGTTATTTTGAAACGCGAAAAAGAGAACGGATATTTTGGTGGAAGCGTGCCATGAAAGTTCGTTTCTCATTTCCGAGGAAAAAAATTGTTATCGTCCTATTTAAAAGTAAGTTAATTTTATCATTTTCCAACATTTTGAAAATTTTTTAGTCTAAAATTTACTGTTAATTTTAGGTACAAAGCAGGTTTTAGAAAGCAGGTTTTGCGGAATCTTAAAACGAAAGAAATCAGTGCAGGGGGCTAACGTTTGATAGAGTCAATATTTCAGATTCCACTGCTCATTTGATTCTTTCCGCTCTTCACATCATCCTTGCTAGTCGCTTCCGGGGCTTTTTAAACAATGTATTGTTACTGAGCGTTGAATCATAAAAAAAGAACAGATTCATTTCAGTGAGCGACCATTTCAGATCTGATCCCATACAAAGCGGTTTCACCCATCTCTCTTCTGGCCACGATGCAATACCTGTCGAATAATTCATTTTTTGGCACATGCCAATTTAAAGAACATCACTGTGGTAAGTCCTTCAGTCCAACAAGTTAGACGTCTAATACGTTCATTATAAATAAAGAAATATTTTATAACAAATTTCTTGGCTAGCTTATGGTATAACTTCTAAGCTACACGACATTCAATTCCTAGTGTATTGTTACAAATATACCAAAGGACATTGCCTACACGAAGATCATAAAAAGCCTTCCCCGATGTATGAATCAACCGTGGCCTATCCTTTCAATTATTGATTGTGTTTCGGGTGGATCCTCGAGATTGTGATGGTTTAAAATAACAGAGCTCTCACGGTTTCGGTCATTACGAAAACATTTTGAAATCTTCCAATGGCAACACCAAGTTTTTTTTCCTGCCCAAATTCATCAGCGCGTTTTGAAACATAAATCGTGTTGGAATTACGAGTTTTAAACGTGCCATCTTAGCAGATTATGACGCACTGCGGAAGATTGTTGACAAATCTGTATAAATCTGTTTTACTTCACATTTTATCGCATCTTTCAGTTTTGACAAATCTCTTGGATTTGATGCAAACAAATTAGATTTCAGATAACTCCAGAACGAGAAATCCATCGGATTGATGTCCGGGGAGCGCGATGGCCACGAAGCTGCAAAGTTGCGGGAGATGACTATCGTTTTGAAATGTTGTACAAGTTGAAAACTTGTAATTAATATTTTTTTCCTCTCCTCTCTTGTGTTGGTACTAGCCATTTACGATGCACTACTTTCGTTTTAGACCGGCAGTTTTTGTCATACATATATCCTCCAATGCCATTTATGGTTTTTCAATGCACTAATCAATTTTGCACAGGAAAAACGTGAGCGCTGTGGTTCGAAAATTTCATAATACTGTCACCGTAACTGTGAGAGCTGTATTGTTTTAAATCATTTCATTATAGAGCGCATGTTTTCAGATAACAATATCGAAAATTTCATTTCGATTAATTGGGCGGATAGGCCGCTAAGCATCACCTATCAGGAAAGTTTTTTTGTTACCCACCCCGTATTTGTCAAAGAACAATATTTGATGCAGTCTGTGAATTGCTTTCGATTAGTGCCACTCGAGTGCTCCCGGGCAGGGCATTCATAACATAACACGGAATGCAAGATAACTTTGTAAAGGAGTAGTTTGTTATGTACAAACAAACGCTGTAATAAGAATTAATGGACAACAGTCTAGCTTTACCCGCTCAAAACGTCTCATTAATAAATGTAACGTTTGGAATCTTTTATTAATCGAGTTAATAATTACTATTAGTAACTCGTCACTTACTGTTAATAACTGAATATTACTCGATTATTAACTGCAGGAGTAATTAAATTTGTTGGTTAAAACTCGATTTAACTCGAGTATGTTGATGAACTGGAGTCTATTTTAATTCGAGGCTGTTGATTAAAACTGGATGATAAAATATCTAACATTTTGTCTACTGGCAACAGTCTTGTAGGCTGAAGATAAAATTGTTTTATTTCGAGCAGTGTCGCCATTGCTCACTTTTAAATGGAGGTGTTTGTTAATAAAAAATTCATTAAATTTGTATAAAATGCAAAATAGATCAAAACCAAATTTGAAATTCAAAATTGAGCTTCCAGCTGCTCTGTTCTGGTGGAGGACAACGTGTGTTTAAAATTTGGTAGCTCTATGTGCTTTCTACAGTACGAAGAGCATACGTATATACATAAATATTCATCATTATTTAATAGTAGAGATAAATTGGCCTGCGAAATTCAGGCGACTGTTTTAAATCATGGTTTCATTTCTAAATCCAAGTACTTAACAAGACACAGCTAAACGAAAAAATTCAGAAACAGCCTTCATTCTTTTTTCTTTCCGGTACAAAAAATAACAGTTCAAAAAGAATCTTAATGGATCAGGTCTTGACAGGCATACACTGTTTGATAAGAAATCTTAACATTTTTTATAAAGAAGAAATTTAAATGTATTTCGTCTGAATATTTATCTCCAATCTAGGATATTGAGTTTCTTGCTGAAGTATTGTCCTTCACCATCTTTCCCTTACAGCATTAAGAAGAAGTACAATCTTTTCTTTCTATTCCGATCGTTTAGTGTCCTTTTGTCGATTTAGTTTTTCCCCAGAGCAAAGTGGGGACGTAATTGTGTTCATCTGGTTTTTCTCCCTTAGTTAATTTCTTCTTTTACGTGTTTAAATAGAAGTATTCTGTATGCATTAATTTCATGACAACACACAAAGTGCGCTTGTAGTGTAAAGAAGTACATTACTATGCTGAGATTTTTTTCTGTCTTTTCCTTTGTTCTCTATTAAGCAGATTACAGACCACTGACTGTTTGAATGGAATGTCTGTTCTCAAGGTAAAATGGACGCTTGCAATGAATAAGGAAATCGAAATGTACTTCGAGGTTTTGCAAATACGGTAGAACCCCATTATAACGAAACACTGGGTAAACGTACTAGCTTTATAATCCTGTCCTGTTTTCTATACACTTAATATTATTTTATACTATTATAGCGAACTAAAGGTATAAAAATTGCATATAGCGAATTATAGGGCTAATTTCATTGGAAATGGTTTTGTACCCAGAATTTCTGCAAGCTTCATTGAAAACTTAAAATCATCCTCGTTTAAGACGTTAGTATTCATATTCCACCCTCAAAAGAAAACACTTTTGCATTTTTTTTTCTTTTATGTTCAACTTCACTTTTCTCTGTATTCTAAACAAAGATGCGCAGCAG
>KK120096.1:192512-207563 GCA_000611955.2 Stegodyphus mimosarum | reverse complement strand
ATGTATGTGGCCATTAAATCATTTATGAATGGGTTCTTCGACTCCATTCAAACTCTTTGACTAAGTTGTCAAAGAGAGGAGTTTAGAAAGAGAAAGTTTTGAATCTTATGACTTTGGGATATACAGTTGTTTCTTCTTTAAGAGACTATAAAAATATATTTATCTTATAAGTGAATGTAATTGCTATTCAGTTGGAAAATGGAATGAAAAGTTTTCATTCATTAGATCTTTTGAAGGACATGGGATATTCTTTACAAAAGTTCTTGAATCTTTCCTTTGCAACCATACATACCTTAAATAAAAGTTAAAAGTGCATTCGTCAATATTTTTGTTATTCCTCTTCATACAAATATAGAAACACTATATTTTTGTCCCGCCAGATAGTCTGCTTTTCTGATCGAGTCCGATATTCCGAACCGCCAGTTATAGCGAATCAAACTGCCGGCCTTTGAAGTTAGCTATGACGTTTTCCAATAGTACAATAGTATTTACAATAGTAGTTTCATAACTGCTGAATAAATATTCCAGATACTTTCTAAAGAAAAATCCACTAGGCCACCTACAGTACTTCCACGATTTAGGAGGAATGTGAGTTTTATAACTCTAATTTGAATCTCTCGGTCTAAAAGTCATGATTTCTAAGCTTTCTTTTGTCTTGCTGTTACGGCAACTTATAGAAAATGAAAAAAGTTATTTTTTCACATTTTGGGCTTCATTCATTCTTACACTTCGTTTTATTGCTGTTGTTGTTTCAAATCCCCTTGGGGCAGGAAAGCCTACACCAAGTCCAAGAGACGTTGCCGCCCAAGCAAATCGCAGATGTCGTCCTGCTCAGCCGACAGCTGTCTCAGGGAGACGCCTATACAATCCAGTAGGAGAGCGGGAGAGGCAGGGAGGGAACAGGTACACGAGGGGAAGGTCTTTTCTCCCTCTTTGAATTTCATGAATCGAAGATGCCTACTTCTGAATATGGCCGTGGCCGTTTGGATAGGCCTACATCTTTTACTCAGAAGTAACAGGCTTGGTTGTTCAGCGAAATACCACTGGTGAACAGGAGAAATTTTCCATGCCGTGTTAGTTTTATGCTTGTAATAGGCATGAATGTCGGTTGGGTAAAAATCAGTGGAAGTAGGTGTAGGGAGATCATAACGTTTTCTTGCCAGATCGTCAGCTGTTTCGTTACGATACACCCCAACATGGGACGGTATCCATTGGAGATATACTGATTTACGCTGTCCAAGCTCGAAAAGTTTAGATACAATATCCCGACCTGCCTTATCTATGATCTTAGGCCAGTTTTTAAGGTATTGAATGGAGCTTCTGCTGTCTGTCAGAATCCATATAATTTCACTACTTGAACAGAGAGCATAATCAAGTATTTTGCTAAGGCAATAAGTTTCGATCTGAAGACGGAGCAATGATCAGAGTTTCTGATGCTGCATCTGATATCTCCTTCAGGCGTGTTACAATAAATGCCACTCCCTGCTCTACCCTTAACTGATCTACTTCCATCTGTATATATAACAAGGGCCTGGGCTGGAATATCATTAAGGATTTCAAGAACCATTTGTAATTTATTGCTAAGTGGATGATGTTCTGTCTACCGTATCACACATATTGTTCTAACTAATAACTATTACTACATTTGCTCTTTTGTTTTTTCATACTCAGTGCGTTTATAGAGTTTCTGTTTTAATTTACAAAAGGCAAAATGAATAAATATTTGTTGCTTAACCTTCTGCATACATTCCTTCGGAGACTACAATATATGTCGGTACTTAAATATTAACAGAAATACCTTGGCTCAATTTGACTATTTTTCATAGATGAAAAAGTAAAAATTACTTCTTGTGTGGTTTGACGACTACTTTATAAAAACTGCCAAACTAACATTATCTTAAACTAATAACTTCCCAAATATCGTAAGTAATAATATTCCCATATAAAACATTATCATAAGGCAACAAACATTTTTCACATATGAAAAGAAAGTATACTTAACAATTTGAAATAAATATTACAATTATGAAATAAGAATTACATAACATATTAAGAATTAAAACATTTATATTCTTCTCCAAATCTTTCTGTATTTTTTTCGCTATTCTCCGCAAATGTACAGCGATCTGTGTTCCCTTAAAAAACATAAAATTCGAAGCTGTAAAATGGAAAATTGAAATTCTTTAATGGAAAATTCTGAATCTGCAAACTTTCTGAAGGCACCGGAAAGATTTAAGCCTATTTAATATTTAAATTTCTTTTTTGCCACCCAGTAATTGTTCTTTTTATGCAAAACGGTAGGCGTCGCTTTATGTGTTGTCCACGACTATTTCAATAAAATTAACGCGACGATAACATTCAATGATTAGCAAAAATAACCTTCAAAACAAAAATAGTAGTATTTAACTAATTTAAAACAAATACAACAAATATAAATCGTTATTTTCACTAAATTTCTAATAAGAAGATTCAAAAATTGTTTATGACTTCGTAACATTTTTGGAAATTATTTGAGAGATGCTGTATCCCTGATCTTAATACTAGGAGAGTACCTTCATTGACGGAAAGACAACATGCAAATGTAAAATTTAAAGTTAGACTATAAAAAAACTTAAGATGTTTTGAGGTTCCTCCCCGCAACCAAGAGCCTCGAGAGGAAAATAATCCTGCAGTAATTTTTTTGTTCTGAAGAAAAGGGATTTTAGTCTGATCATCCTCAAAATCTATACGGTTATTCAAATGTACACTGCGCAAGCGCAAAAAAAGGGGGGGGAATTTCTGTACCTCCCATTTTACTGGGCCGATTGACGAAATTCAACTTACGTTTTTCACGTCTTGAAAGCGCGATTTAGGATATGTATTAGATTTATTTACAGCACTGTTATTATAAGTTATTTTGACACAAAATCGGACTTTTTCTGAAATGACATTCCAATTTTTTACCAAATTTCGATTGTACGACTCAAATTATGGCAAACTGCCAAGTTTTTTAAAAACCGCACCAGCAGTTTTTCAAAGATTAGCTCTCAAAATGTTAGCTTAATGTTAATTCAATTTGATATATATATATTGTAGAGACATTAGGTTATTATGAAGCAGGAGAGGTGAAAAATGAGCAACGCCTTCGCCGGGAATCGAACCACGGACCTCTCGGTTACGCGTCGAGCATGCAGAGCACTACACCACGAAGGCATGCGAAGAAGGCGGGAGAAATACCTTATAATATTAATAATATATTTTTTATTTTTATTAAATTTATTTCATTTTCCTTTCCCATTTTGAGGTTCATTCCAAATGAAATTCGACTATATTTTATGATTTATTTTTACAATTTTTATTTTTTTTTAAATTTTATAAATTTTTCGAAAAACATTTTCAATTCTGTAACATTTTCCCCATCATCTTAAAGTACATGTATTTCTAAGCGTACTTGCAAAAAATTAGATTTTTTTTATTTAAAATTTCCTAGGATATACGTGAATTTACATATTGGCTCGTTTTGAAATTTGGCAGATTTGTTATAAGCGATAATAACGCCAAATATGGTTTACGCACCTTATTAAAATTATTTGAAAGCATAAACGATGACTTTTCTCCGCTCTTCTACAATGAAAAAAAGTAAAGGAAAAAAGGTTTGCTACAAATTAAGAAGTTCGCCAAGTCAATTACTCTTGGCGCAAATTGAAAAAAATGGGGCAAGATAAATTTTTGAATTTCTCTGTATGTTTCTCTCCAAATTTTACAAAATTGTAAATTTTGGCATCATTTGAGCCGTAGAATCAAAATATTGAAAACTTTAGCATGTCATTTCAGAAAAAGTGCAACTTTGTGTCAAAATACCTACATTAGAACAATGCTATATATAAATCTAATATATAGCCTAAGTCGCGCTTTCGAGCCATGAAAATCGCAATTTGAAGTTCGTCAATCGGTCCAGTAGAGAGGGAGCTGTAGATCTGTCTCCCCTTTTTTTTAGTCGAAAGGGGATTTATCCCTAAAGGACTATTGTTTTCGTTTTGCGCTTGTTCGTCGAATCCCTCTGAATGTCCGTTTCTCTTTTCAAATTGTTGCCACCAAATGTTATCGCCTTGTATTATATTTGAAAAAATTAAACAATGAAGAATCTGTATAAACGTATGTATGTTTCTCGCATTGTGATAAAACAACGGTACTTAGAGCCATCAAATTTTGAATGTTGAAAGTTTTCACTTGAATATGGGCATCTGGAAGCCCAAATTCGAAATTTGGAATTTGTTTTATTATCGATTTCATATTTTGTAACACTTTAACGAATTTTTTGATTAGCAAATTCAACGATTTCAAAACGAGCAACGGCAGTACTGTACGGGGAAAAAACATTTGCATGTCCAGCGCGCGAGACTGTGTATCGGAAATTCTAAAGATATGCTCAATTTAAAATTGTTTTGCGATATTACTCTTGAACTGAATTTTATGGTTTAAGTGCGAATTTCGGCAATTTGGGTAAACGAGCGGGACATCAACAATTCAATAACATAATCAGAATGATAGCATTAACTGCGATCACATTAAGTGGCATCTACTGTATCGAGCTTAATTTTAGATACTCCTCGTTATGGATACCATTACCATGTAGAGAAACAAATTTTTTAAATTTTGCTCAGCTGTTTCAAAGTTTAATACGATATGATTTTTTGCATATGTCTTCGTTCAATGAACAAACTGAAACTCTCAATTTCACTGTTTGCCATAACAGATACAGCGGGAAATATCTGCTAGATGAAATTTATGAGATTTTAACAGAATTTCTGATTTGTTGCTCATATCACTGGGTTTCATTTTACCATGTGGCGAAACAGAATAGTTTAAACTAAAAGGGTGATTATTCAGTGTCGAAAAATGGCTCATCAACGGCTAAGCGGTAAAGCCATTGAACACTGGCCGCTTCGGCTTAAGCTCGATTCTAGACAAACGGGCTGGCTACGTGAGCGTTTTTGTGATTTTCCTCATGTTTAACTTGTATACGAGCCAGTTTGCCTTAGAACGTCCTCCATGAAGGCATCCCTTTCCTTGGGTAGATAGCCCTCACGTGCTTTGCTGTATTTATATAAAGTAAACTAAACCCTTTTTGAAAAATAATTATCAGTTGAATAACTTGGTTAATAACGAGTCATTAATACGAAAAAGGTAAAAATAAAAAAAAAGTGTTTTTATAAAATAAACTTTTATTTAAATCTCCTAAAATCTTTAACGAACTAAAAAGGGAAAGTTTACCTTCACGTAGGGCATTTCCAAAGTTCTAGGAATTCATATCTAATTTTGTTATTTCTCCGATTTTCTTTAATATTACTATGCTTTTTTCAACACAGTCCCCATTTGATACAGTATACTGTTCCCAAAGAAAAATTAATTTTTAAGCCCTCCTCGATTTTCGTATCCTCGACGTTTTCTGTATCTCCTCAATCCACTTATTTATGGCATGGTTAAAGGTACCGAAAAGCCTTTTTCCAAATGTGGGAGTAGAATACTCCTCGCAGACATTGAACAATATCTGAAGTTTTCCCACATTCTTTCCACAAAAAGAGAATGATTGCTCTTCGCATCGTCGAAGGTTGCAAAAATAGTGTTACAAAAATACTCCTTTATCTGTCAAACAACTGAGTCGGAACAACGACGAATTAGATTTTCTATAGGCGTCTCACATTCATAAAGTCTTGATTCATAAAAGTTGACGATTTTAATTCCAAGCTCTCCCTTTTAAGAAAACTAATTCCCTAGTTGCTTTCATTTTTCTTCGATAGATGGCGTCAGCAGCATGACTTCCTTCCTGTCATTCTTATCATCTTTTCCTTTGTCATTTGCACTTCTGCAGGTGAAGAAGTTTGTTCTGTATTTAAATATTAAAAACTTGTTCTGCAAATTTGCAAACATTACGCTGATTCTTGTTGCTTTAATTCTTCCAATAACTGATTGGTTTTGTGTAATGAATTATGGCAAAGCACACAAGGGCTATCCGCCTAAGAGCAGAGATGACTTAGTGTAGGACTTTCTATGGGAAACTGGCTCTTGTACGCTTTACACATGGGGAAAAACACGAAAACACCCAAGTAGCCATGAACGGAATTGCCTGAAATCGAATCCAGGTCGGAAATGCAAGTCTTCGGCGACTTTATCGTTCGACCGCTGTTAAGCTCCAATAACTGAAACGGACTAAACAATACTGCGCAGGATATCTACATAACATATCAAGACTTGCCGCTGGCTGATAGCGTTACTTTTAAGTTCTAGGAATTAAACTAGAACTCAATTCCTAAAACTCTGGAAACTTTTAATGTAGTTTAATGAGAACAAATCGAATAGGATTGTTAAACATATAAGCCTTTTAAATTTAAACATATAGTTACTAAACCTATAATAAATATAAAAACATATAATAAATAACTTAAACATATAAGCCTTTAAATTTAGGCCTTTTTTAATTTATCAAGGGGTATCACGCTTTTATTATTCGTGATATAAAATTGTAGCCAAATTTTGTAAAGAAGATTATTTAACATCTCTGTTATTAACATAAGACTATGCGACAAATTGTTTTTCTTTAATTCATTAATCACTTATAAGTCCTAAATAAAAATTTATTTTATATGTTAAAATTGCTTTTCAAATTTTATTATATGCTTAGTTACCAAACGTTGCATTATACAGAGGCGCTCTTTCAATTTGGTCGCAATAAAGATGCGCCTTTATTCAACCTCTAAATCTGTTACGATAATAATCGGCTGTGTAAAATAAGAGATAATTACATTCTACTCGCAATTTCTTTCGTTCAAAGGGCAGTATTTTAATAGAAAGTAATTGAGACATGTTTTTAAAACTTCATTGGGTTTATTTGAACACTTTTCTCTAAACATTTGTAATTCGTACTGTATTTTTGAGAAGATGAGAATATTAAAATAGATTTCTAGAGACTTCTAATTGTAGTTAAATAGATATTTTTTTCAGTTTGTCACAGATTGGGGAAGATACCAAAAGAGAAAGAATGCGAAAATTTGCTGACTCGAAAGTTGAAGTTAAGAATAGTTTTCTTTAATGTTTTAATTTCTTGTTATTATGTTTCTTCCAATATCCCCCCTCCCAAAATAAAACACAAGCTACTACGAATTCTTTCATTAATTTTCCAGCTGGCCCCAAAGAGTCATGACAAGCCTCTGAAAACTTAGTCTATTTCACAAGTATTTTACATTATTAATTTTCGTAATTTTTGGTATAAAAGGTACTCTCAGATGACGTTTCACGTGCTGCATGTGATGTAAAAATGCAGAATTTATTTGCTAAATCAAATTATCTGAACTATTTTTAATTCATTTGTTCAAGTTGTTTCCCTATCAGCATTGAAATCCACCAATTACGGAGTGATAAAACGGCTGAATATTGGTTCCTGGTAGTTCAACGCGGACTCAAAAATGGGCTAGCTATACATCTTGTTAAAAGAAGTCCTTACCAGGCCTTTATTTTCGCAACCCTTGGTCGCAGACATGTACTACGAAAATGTTTTATATAAAGGAAAGATTCGTGTTGTTGCACTTTTAAAGAAATCGTTTTATAAAAATTACGAAGTCTAACGCTTTAGGTAGTCATTATACTTGAGGTAAATATGAATCGTTTGGAGAAGTTGAAAATGGTATGCCTTTACCACGAAATATATTTCATGAGTTTGTTTACAGTTTTTATTAATCCAAAGGGCGTTAGCCCAGAAGGGCTATTAATTTCGTTTTGACATTTTCATTCACTGTAAATGACGGTTCACTTTTAAAATTGTTACCACCAAATATTAGAGCCTTGTGTTACACTTAAAGAAATTAAATAATGAAGAATCTGCATAAATGTACGTATGTTTCTCACTTTGTGATAAAACAACGGTACCTAGAGCCATCCAATTTTGAATAATGTAAACTTCCGCTGAATATGGGCATCTGGAATCCCGAATTTGGAATTTGTCTTATTATCGATTTCATATTTTGTAACATTTTAATGAATTTTTGATTAAAAAACTCAACGATTTCAAAGCGAACAATGGGGGTAAACGGAAAAAAAAAACATTTTATCTCCAGTGTGCGAGGAAAAAAAACATTTTTATCTCCAGTTGCAAGACTATGTATCGGAAATTCTAAAGCTACGCTCATGCAATATTATTGTTGAATTGAATTTTATGGTTTAAGTGCAAAGAATATGATATTTAATAAACAAATGTAGCAGACAAAACTTTAATTAAAGCCCTTTTGGCTTTATTTAAGGTAAAATCTTTGGAGTAATGTAAAATTTGAAACCCTTTGGAAGTAATATAATATCTGAAAGCTTTCAGATTTTATTATTATTATTATTATTATTATTATTGTGAAATTTTTTATTTATCATTTCTAAATTAGTTTGAAGACTTATTGGAGGTTCTTACGATGAACAGCTTATAGCAGCTGGTTGAACATGAAATTTGTTTGAAGAATGCGCACTGTAATTCTGAATTAGTGAAGCACATAGAGTCTATGTGTTTCAATAAAACGTTACAAAAAATAAAGAAAATTACATATAATATATGTGAATATAGAACGTGAGCCATAGAAATTCTGAAAGCAATATATTCAACGCGTATATGAAATGAGCTGTACACGTTTCAAAGTGATAAGAGGAAGAGACGATTCCAACTACCGGGCATTGTTCCTGTAAGTAAAACTCATTCTGTAACAGCGGAAGACAATGTGCTCCTCCAAGATTTCCAAAAAGATTTGTAAGGAGTATTTTAATTTTATAACAGTTATTTTTAATTTTGAAACCATTCCCTTTAAATTCTTGTTTTCCACTTACAACTGCCTACCAGAATGAGGTTTTAGTCGCTTTGTACGTAAATGAGGTAAAAGGAGGTTTTAAGGATGGTTCAACTTACTTCAGTAGGAGAGTTTGAGAGTCCTTAATGGCGCGTGTTTACCATCAGGCTACTTGGTGATTAAACCTACTACTCTCTGCAGTATTGTTCGTGCCTGTTGATAATCGCCGGTTAATTTAATTAAGGGCCAACTGCGCTAGATTCCTGTGTTTAGTTTAGTATTAGGTTAGTTTCTTATTTTCTTATCTTGATCTGAAGCCCGAGTGGAGGCTTTCCTGTACGCCCGAGAAGGGCCCGACTGTGAATATTCCTTTGATTGAGTAAAAGAGTACTTTAACCCTTCTCTGTACTTGGTCGTTGTACACGTGAAACTAGCAGTAAGTCTTTACACAGTGCACTAAGTTCCTCTACTTTCAGCTTAGACGAAGTAGTAAGGAACATTATAGATTAAATAAATAAATAAAGAAAAAAATAAAATCTGAAAGGTTTGAGATTTTAATTTACGTCTAAAGGGACGTTTTTTAACATTTTATGTGTTATCCTCATTTATTAAATATTATGTTCTTCGCACTTAAACCATAAAATTCAATTCAACAGCAATATCACAAAATAATTTTAAATTGAGCATATCTTTAGAATTTTCGATACACAGTTTCACATACTGGAGATAAAAATGTTTTTTCTGTACAACGTTGCCATGGCTCGCTTTGAAATCGTTGAGTTTGTTAATCAAAAATTCGTTAAAGGTTTACAAAATATGAAATCGATCATAAAACAAATTTCAAATCTTAAATTTGGGCTTCCAGATGCCTATATTAGCCGTAGGATTACGTCATTCAAAATTGGATAGCTCTAGGTACCGTCATTGTATTACAATGCGAGAAACATACATACATTTATGCAGATTCTTCATTAGTTAATTTCTTCAAATATAATACAGGACGATAATATTTGGTGGCAACAATTTGAAAAGTGAAACGGACATTTAGAGTGATTCAGAGCAAAATCGCAAAACGAAAACAATAGTCCTTCAGGGACACAGCCCCTTTGGACTAAAAATTAACTGCGTTCAAAACACTATAGCTAAAAATTTTAAGATTCTGGAAATTACACATAACAATCATCTACCATTTCTTCTTAAAAGACTAACATTTTATGAAATTTAACACCGTTTATCCAACTTACGGACTTCTCACTCTATTCCCAGCAGCAAAAGAGGGATTTAAAGCACTATGTTATGTCTTACCAGCATATATCCAAGCATAGAGCAGGTTAGCAAGATTCGGCGATCTCATTAACGTGACTTCCGATATTTATTTAATTTTTTGTTAGAAAGCTGGATATCCAAATTTCTTTGAATTATTAAAAACAAACGTAAATTTTCTTCTACTAAATTAATTAATACCAATAGAAAATTAAAATTGTGTTTTCAAAATGTAAGTGTACTGGTAGTAGTATATTCTAAAATGCTCCTCTCGAGGTTACAAGAGTAAGATGGTCCGTACAACATTCAAATTTATAAAAGTGCTCTCCACTTGAAAAACGAATGAGAAACGGTGCCATATCTTTAGATATGTAAAAACGTTTCCATGTGCAACGGGTACAGAGAAAATGTTTTGTTTACGGCAAGGAAGGCACGTATCTGTTATTAGCTTCGAATGTGCAGACGGTACTAAATTAACACGAAGCTGCTGAAGCATTTGCTTATTTGGAAACAATCCAGAATTCATGAAGGAGTATTAGAAATTGTTGGTTCTTTTCCAAAACTGCTGCAGTCTAGAATTACTTTGAAAGGTAAATTATAGGTTCATCGGTTTACGTTTGAAATAAAATACTCACAGTTCTAGGAAATGAAACGAAATACTATATTTTATAAACGTTTCTGGTTATTTATTATACTAAAAGAAATATGGCCTTTTTCCATATAAAGATAGCTGTGAAGTTTTATGCTGGAGTTAAACACTTGACGGTTTTAGCTTATTTATTCTCTTTGCTCGGAGATTCGACTCCTTTTGCCAGTATACACCGCATATATAGAGATAGTGAGAGAGATAGATAGGTAGATATAGATACATAGATAGACAGAGAGAGTTTACAAAAGTCTTTACCTGGCATTTGTTTTCACAACCGTTGGCCATAGATACATTCTTCCAATTACAAAAAGATTTTACATAACGCTAAGATGATGTTTTTGCATTTTAAAATATTAATTTTGTATCAAATATGAGATTTAACATTTTACTCATTCTTCCACTTATATTTAGGAAAATTTTGGGCTCGCTTCAAAATATAAAACACAGTACTTGAGACCCTAAGGCAAAAACTGACAAAGTTATTTGATATGAAACTCGAGAACTATATTTATCGGACATACACAAATTGAAGAGCGAAATAGTTTCGAAACGCAAGTAAAATATTGTTTAGAAAACATTTTTGATGTTAAGAAATTACGTGACCAGCATTTCTATGCAAATTATTGTGAAAAATATTTCTCAATATAACGTTTCCTCAAAACGGTTTTCGTTCCGTTTATATGATTTACTGCAAAGCACTCGAGAGCTAACTGTCTAAGGAAGGGATGCTTTCTTGGTCCTTATGACGTTACATATGTGGAAAACCACGAAAACGCCCATGCAGCCAGCCCGTTCGTCGAGATTCGAACCTCGGACCGAATTACTAGCGTTCAACGACTTTACCACTCCGCCGCTTTCGGGTCTTTGTTCCAAAATGGAAATCTTATTCACATAACTTACAGAATTCATGCTCTAGAAAATAGTGGCAGATTTCAGTATTGGCAGGTAGCCACCTTCTAACATTACGTGCATTAATTTAATGCAGTCTTTTAAGTCAAAAAAAAATTAGCAGGACGATGTAATCCGATCCCTAAAGACCTTTCACCTTCGGACCTCTCAAACATAAAACCTACGATCAAATCTTCGCAAATCCTTTCGACCAACTTAAAACAATCGCTTAACCCATCTGTTGCGAACAGTGCCAGATTATATGCTCTTCCCAAAATCCATAAAAGTGGTGTTCCTTACACCATAAAAAATTCAATAGCTTTACTAAAAAAGTTAAAATAATTTTTCCTACAAATTTGCTCAGGATTTATTTTGATGCAAAATCATTATTCACGAATGTTCCAGTGGAGAGTGCATTAAGATGTCGAGAAACTAGACTTTGTGGATTTCATTTCTCCTGCATCGAAACTGATGAAACTTTACAAAACTCTGTTTGAAACGAACGCATTTTTTTATTCAAAATAAGTATTACAAGCAAACTGAGGGATTAGCCTGGGAAGCCCTCTTAGTCCCATCCTGGCTGTTACCTACATGCATTATTTTGAATCAAAATTATTTGGAATTTTAAACTTCATGGCATGGCTCCGCTACGTTCATAATACTTTTACCTCGTTTGACGGTAATAAAGGGGGTTTAAATAAAGTTCTTTAAATAATGAATTCTATTGATCCTGATACTCAATTCACGTTTGAACTTGAGACATGCAATTATCTTCCGCTCATCGACATTTTGGTCACACGTAACACTTCCAACTTCAGTACTACTGTTTACCATAAACCTTCATCAGTTTGCCTTGCACCACACTTCAAACCATGTCATCCGACTAAACAAAAGTTAGCTTTATTTTATTCCTTTGTTTTCCGTGCACTTCAGGTTTGCTTCTCCAAACTGGGTCTTATCAAGAACTAAAGTATTTAAAAGCAGTTGCTATTGACAGTTGCCTTTTCACCCAACATTATTAACCAAGCCGTTAAAAAATTCTCATCTCAACTCACCAAAAGGCCCATTATTATTTTAGGAGATTATAAGAATTCTGCTGTCATTCCTTTCTTTCTATCAATTAGCTAAAAAATTGTACGTATTTCCCAGAAATTTAACTTTAGGGTCATTTATTCTCCTCTCAACCAAATTCTCAGGTCCATACTTAAGGATCCCATTCCGGATGTGAATTCCTGGGGTATTTACAGTATTCCTTGCTAATGCTGTTTAATTTACATTGGTTATACTATTACTAAGCCTCAAAATTTCGCGTTAAAGAACATGAGCCATATGTTAGGGAAAAGGAAATACAGAAGTCCTCTGTTGCCCAGAACTGTGTTGGTCCGAAAAATCTTATTTCCATTTTTTTTTTAAATTATTCAAAAACATCTTTCATTGGTGAATTATATTTTTTAGAGTTTCACATTCAAAAAACTCTTTCTATTGTAGTTAACGATCCTAATTCCAATCCATCCTTACCTTCAGCCTTTAAGGAAATCATGGTTTAGTTTTCTTGTTTCATAAAAAATGGCGCCAGTAGCTTGACTCCTGTGCAGCCATTCTTATCTTATCATATTGCCACATCTTATCTCGTTCATTTGCACTTTGGCAGATGAGAATGATGGTTCGGTAAAACCATAGAAACTAGTCCTGAAAAATTTATAAATATAACGCTGATTTTTGTTGTTTGACTTCTAAGTTAATCTTTGTTCCGCGTCTTATTTCAACCTAAATTATATGCATTAATTAAAAATGAAAAATATTTTTGCTTTTCATTTTTACGTTCGATTACCAGATTGATTCCAAAGTAATAAAACTTCACGAGGATAACAATGACGCATTTTAAGACTTAACTCATTTTGTACTCGTTAATAACACATTTTTAGCCTTTAAAAACCTGTCCATTACTTACGTGAAAATTATTTCGCAAACCAAATGTAAAAGATTTTAAATTAATGAGAAAATCACAAGGCAGTGGGTACTGAATGTCATTTAAGGGAGGATTATCACGACTGAATTATTCTATTTTATCAATTAATGGAGTCCTTAAGGCAGATTGAAAACGACATCAAAATTTGCATATTGTCTTACGGAGATCGAAGATTTTATATTATTTTCACTTCCTTGTACGAAATAAAGGAAGTATTGCAATCGCGAAAAATTTCGGCGGAAATGTACTTTTCTTCTTTCTAAAACACTTTTTAATATTTTTTGTGTGACATCTGCATGTATGGATTAAAGGACTCTTTACTCCACAACAGTTTGTAGAATGGGTTCAAAAGGGAATTTTTTGTGAGGTCTGTATGTACATCTCGCATAACTCAAAAGCAATTAGCCGTAACACTTTGAAATTTTGCATATGGGACTACTATATGATCTGCATTCTATAACAAAAAAAAATAAATAAAAATCGACGCATCAAAAAGGAGATGTCCGATGGAAACAAAAATCGGTGGATGGGAAGATTATGTACAGCACAGAAAATTATTAAAATTTCAGAACAATTGAGTAATTTATTAGGTTACGTCATCAACATTCCCTGGTAGATGCAGTCACCTTCCCATCATATCCCAGACATGCTCACCTGACTGAGACCTGACTGGCCAAGGAAGTATTTTACAAGCTGTAAGACAGTTCATAGCAACACGTGCGGTATGTGGTCTGGCATTATCTTGCTGAAAAGTAAGGATAGGATACTGGGACAGGAACGGTACCAAAACAGATCTCAGGATGTCGTACGGACCGTTGTGCTGTACGTGTGCCTCTAATGACGACCTAACAAGGGAAATGGCAGCCCACACCATAAATCCTAGTTTAGGCCTGTGTGGTGTGCAATAGAGAAAGCAGCATTAGCACGCTACTCCGGGCGTCTCCAGACACGTCTTCTATGATCGTCACGACACAGTTGGAAGCTTGATTCGTCGCTAAAGACTGTACGTCCCCAGTCAGCATCATTCTAACCTGATCGAGCCACACATCACTATAATCTGGTTCGATAGTGGGCAGGCGTGAGTGCAGGTGGTGTAACGGTCGGTACGAGAGCGTATATTTCGTTCTATCAGCCGTCTGTGAATGGCATGGGGGACACTCGTTTGCGGGTTGCGCATCTGATGGTTGAAAACGATGAATCAGGGGTTGTGACTGCTGATCTGACAATCACTTTGTCCTCGCGATCTGTTATGGCCCTAGGTCGGCCAGTACCGTAGTGATACTGAAATCTGCCATTATCCACCTATTCTTGCCAGCATCACCGCATCGCTTCGACACATATGACGAGCGATTCTGCGATTTGCTCAACCTGCCTCTTTTAATCCAATGATACGACCTCTTTCAAACTCTGAAAGTTGCTCGTAATGAGCTCGAATCCTGCGACGAGGCATTTTCTCATTCGTTGGAAGGTATCCTAAATCGCAA
>KK120096.1:171978-186403 GCA_000611955.2 Stegodyphus mimosarum | reverse complement strand
ATATATATATATATATATATATATATATATGCATATGTATTATGTATGCATTACATTTCACAATTAATTGCTTTCCTTTTCTGCTTCTTTATTTTTATTTTTTTATTTGTTTTTCGTATTATACATTTTTGTATTTTTATTTTCCTTTTTAATCACTGTTAATTTGTGTCTGCAGATAAGACTTCTGTTTATTATTACTATTATTGTTATTATTACAACTTACTTTAAAAAACAAGCCCTGAATAAAATCATTGAAAACTTGCAAATTGTTGTTATGAGATCGATGGAGGTCGCCTACTGGGTATAAATTACGTCATCTGCTTTGACTGCTGTGATTGATTTAGTAATTCAGAGGAACTTAGATACAAAATCTCCCTGTATAGACGAAATGCTGTCAGAAGACGAATATGTGAGTAAAACTTGTTCAGAGATATGTCTCCTCATGTAGATGGAGATTTATTATTCGTCCACAAAAGAAAAATGTTCATAGAAGCAAAACGCTACATTAAGTATTCACTTACGGGCACTTCCTTTGTCACATGAGGACTTTGGGATCCCCAAATTCTCCCATCATGTGTATATTAACCCTTTATGAGGCATTTATTTTCTAGTGTTGATCCATTAACATGTCTTTGGAATTGAGATCGATTTAAAAAAAGAAATTCATTAAGCTTTTTATACGAAATTAATTTAAGACCCCCTTTCTTTTGGTAGGAAGGATGCCGCCTCCAATTTATACTATTGAAGGAGGTCAGGCTACTTTATGCTTTCTATTTCTTCTTATGTTTCACTACATGAAATTTATAAAATATAATTTGTAAATACTACAGTCTTTAAAAATAACTGTAAACTAAGTATGTTTTATATTCATAGGTAATGATTATTTTCACCTCTACTAATGTTAAGCTGTGGATCACATAAATCAGATTTCGGCTTTCTTCAAATGAAAATTCTTCATCAGTTCCATCATCTGGATCTTCATTTGAAACTGCAGGGTCACTTGTGAGGGCAAAGAATAACTATATTGCTTCTTCTACTGTATATTTCTTACTTTTTTATACATTTGTATAGAGTAAGTGTAAAAAATAATTGAACTGAAGCTAACTAGAGATTTTCAGTGGAAGCAAAATGTAAAAATAGATCAAATATAATCCAAGATAAGATCCTTACTGCTAAGAATAGACTGTAAACTTGAACATCTTTGTTTATAAACCACTGAGTTTATAATCACAAACAAAACCGAAGAGAAATAATCAAATGATGATAGAATTACGCACTAGAAAGAATAGCTTCCTAGTGTTGTCCTCTCTACTTTATCCCACTCTGTCGTTAAAAACATACTAGTATATAACCAAGACATTCATTTACATTTTTGTATTTTCTGAAAATAATATTAGTTTTCAGCGCTAACGAGACGTAAAATTTCTTACCATGGACATTTAAAAATTGATGAAGTTCGTGGTAAGTATACTTCAAATGGCCACATAAAGGGTTAATCGTGATATCTCCTGAGCGCTGAAAACTAAATGAAACTCATTAGGTTGTTGTTGATGTTGCGTCAAATGGACAGTCACTTGCAACTTAATATATTCCTCAGGAATGAGCAATACTAATCGGTAATTTAACGATCTCATCACCGAAAATTTTGTCCAAGGCACTTTATAGGGCACCTCGGAATTTACATCTTCCAGGAAGGTAACATTCTGTTCTAATACAGAACATCCGGGGGGATGGGCTTGAAGAGAAAGATTTAGGCTCGCAGTATTTGAATTGCCCAGATGCCGCATAAACACTGCATACGTAGAAATAATGAAATCTTCTTTGGGACTCGGAGGTTAGATTAGGTTATTTAAATATGACAAAGCATACGAGGGTTATCTGCCTAAGGGGTAGAATAACTTCGTGGATTAATTTTAAAGAAAATGGGCTCGTATTTACGTTACACGTGGGGAAAACTACTAAATCCAGCCGTTCTTTTGCAGTCGAACCCAAGTATACAGAGAATCTTCGAGAATCATGAGTACACAGCGATCTTTTAACCATTCAGTCAAGTGTGGGTGGTTGAGAATTTTCTAGAATGTAAATTTAACTGAGAGCACTTCTTAAAGTTTTCCAGTAGGGGACTGAATAATAGGTTTGGCTTTAGAAGGTTGTCAACACTTGGAATTGGATGAAAATTGTATGCTTTTTTGATCGTTACCGTGATCTGCTATGAAGTTTAGATAAGTTTGTAGAAAAATATGCAACTACAAACAACTCAAGAGGGTATATGTTACCTGTAATGTTATATTTACTGCGTTATTATTCTGGAATATTTATTTAGTCCCGTAATGAATAACAATGAGAAAATTCGTTATACGAGGTGTGACACACACACACACACACATACAAAATAAAAATAGACTAAGTGCATAGCTTGAAAAAGAGTGGAGTTGGCAACAACTGTTTTGGTGACTTCATCCCACTCACACATTCCGTAAAAAAATTAGAAACGAAAGGCCACAGTTGTGGAGTGACGTATGGCTGTTGCACCAGAACAATGCACCTGCTCACACGGCCCTATCTGTCAAGAGTTTCTGACCAGCAAAAATATTACTGTGAAGAAGCATCCTCATTATTCACCTGATTTGACTTTTTTGTATTTCCTAAAGTTAAATCTTACTTAAAAGGAACCCATTTTACCTCTGTTGAAGAGGTTCAGGCGAAAACGGAGAATCTCCTGAAGGACCTTCCAAAACCCTGGCGCCAGAATTGTTACCAACAATGGGAGCACCGAATACAGAAGTGTGTGAATGCTGAAGGAGACTGCTTTGAAGGTGATAATGTCAAGGAGAACTGATTCTGCAAGTATAATGATTTATTGGACCACTCTCGTTTTTTTTGTGTGTCGCACCTCGTACATGGCAAAAATCACGAAATCCAACTATGAACCCAACCCTCTCATCAGAGTCGAGCCCCCGTCTAAATACCAATGTTCAGCGATTTTAACTCTTTGGCCATAGAATGGCGCTAATTTTTCGTATTTAATTTATGCCGTATTATTTAAAACAATCCTTTAGAAATTTCAATTGTGATTTCCTACTGGCAAATGACAAATATGTTACTTAAGTTAAACGACTGACCTTTTCTTGATGTTCACTTTAAAACAAAAAACTTCCGATTTAAAGTCAGCCGGATAAAACTACAGCAAAGACATTAGGTTAACAGATCAAAGTCTGAGAAAACGGACTACTTTTCCTTACCCCATGGACTTTTATTACCCTATTTAAACCGAAGTGCTTTCCTGGCTTCTCAAGAAAGAAGGCTTATGATTTCGCTAGGGGTAGGCAGGCATTTTGAAAGGAGAGAAGGTGGCAGGTTGGAAGAAATACTCTGCGACATTTCATTTCTTCGGGAGAGAGTATGTTTTAGCCTCTTATTTATGTGGTGGAATGGGAAACGTCCCAGTGTATTACGTGTTACTATAAACATCTGCAAAAAGAAGTGACATTTTATTGGCAGAAAGGTTATAAGAATCCTTGAAATGACGCAATGGGAGTCGGATCGTTGCAGACATAACAGAATAAAATTCAACAGCTGCCATTTGTTTCTCGAAATGAGAGCGGGAAGCGTAGATGGGTTGCTGATACTCGCTTTCTAGTGTTATGTCTCTTTCGAAATCTTGCTGGATTTATTTTATCCATTTTTTTTTTATCTTTCTATTAAAATATAAAATTACTAACACTTTTTTCTCCCAAATCTGCAGAAATCTGTTTTTTTTTATCAAAATGAATATTTTAGATGTATTTTCAAAGAATAATCGCCTCGGATGGGAGTGGTTAAAGGGGTAATATCACGCACAGTTGGGCATTCTTTTCTGTTGATTGCTGTAGCGTGGCAAGTGAGTAATATTATAGTTTAAATAATGAGTAACATCTTTTCTTTGATACTATTTATTTCTTACCTTTCTTAACACTTAAAGCTCACCAGCCGCCGTCTCCTAAAGTAGCTAAACACTGGTAGTTTAATCCGGCGTTCGAATTCCGGCGAACGAGTTGGCTGTATGGTCGTTTATATGGTTTTCCTCATGTATGAGTTAGATACCAGCCAGTGTTTCCTTAAAAACTCCTTCACGAAAGCATCCTTTCCCATACGTAGTAACCTTTGAGATAAATTTGTCTGAATCAGTTAACAATAATATTAAATATAAGGTGATCAAGAAGTGTGGAAATTCCAAAGCTAATATTAGTAGCATATTGTTTCAATGTATGACAGTCATATACTAGTAAATTCGCTTGAAATTTTAGTTGCAGTTTTATATTGTTAGCTTTTAAAAATTCTTTATTTACTGCAACACAGAGATCAGTTTTCCAAGTGCAGAACGCAATTTATATGATTGAACATTACTTCCCAAACCGTTCTTACAAAAAGGTTGTTGAAGCGTTTAAACAGACTTTTTGAAATTGTTCTGAACCTATCAAGGCAAAGATTTTCCGCATGGTAGAAGGTTTGGTATGGTTTAGTGTATTATAGCAAAACACGCTACGGCTATCTGCCTAAGGGAAGGGATGCCTTCCTGGAAGATTTTCTAAGGGAAACTGGATCGTATATACGTTACACATGGAAATACCCACGAAAACACCCATGCAGCCAGCCCGTTCGCCAGGATTCGAGCCCAGGTCGGAACTACCGGCGTTCAGCGATTTTACCGCTTGGCCGTTGGAGCCTCTTGGTAAAAGGATTTCGAGAAACTGGAAACGTTTATCATAGGAAAGGAAGCGGCTGCTTGTCTCCTCTGATTTGGGATAAAATGGATGAAGTTAGGCATAAAACATTGTAATGACCAATAAAGAGTGTGAAAAAAATAGCATCGCAATTAAATTTATGCTTTGCAAAGTAATTGTCAATTATAAGTTTAAAAAAATAATAAAAAATATTCTTGAAAAATAAACGTTTTGTCGACGTTTATTTTAAAGTTTCGTAAAATAAACGTTTGTCGACGTATTTTCGTACTCACACATCTACTTTACGTTTGAACATATAGCCTTTTAGCCTTTATGTGCACTGCCATATATAGCCTCTTCGCTTCCAGCATATCATATTTAATACTACTCTGTTTCGCTCCAAGGGCCGTCCGTATCAAATGTTATACGGAAGCGAAATGTTAACGACGGCCGAGCATATGGTATTTGATACGCTAAAATGGATCTTTTTATTTCAAATTTTAAATGCGCATAAATTAAGTCAGAATGCTGCGAAAACTTACTGAATAGAACTCTAGCACTGTTGTGATGAATATTTTTTACTATTTTATTCTACGAAAGTAAAATGCGTGGCACTAACAACGCGCGTTCGTAATTTAGAAACGTGTTACGCAGTTATAGGTAAATATGGCAATATGCAATGAGAAAAGTTGATAGTTCATTCTTAACTTAGTTTCTTCTTTACAATTATTATACATCATTTAAATATGGGAATACAATTATTATTACTAATATTACATTTTAACTTATTCTGAAATGTTATTTTAATTTTATAGTATTTTCTGTTTATGTTATAAGAAATGGTATTTACGTAACCTATGCAATAATGCGAATATTTAGATAAAAATCAGATTTTATAGGATTTTTAAGCCAAAGGGGCTTTGTCCCTGAAGGACTATTGCTTTCGTTTTGTCATTTTGCGTCGGAAACATTAAATGTCGGTTCCTTTTTCAAACTGTTGCCACCAAATATTGCAGCCCTGTACTATATTTAAAGAAAGTAAATAATGAAGAATGTGCAAAAATGTATGTATGTTTCGCGCATTGTGATAAAGCGACGGTACCTAGAGCCATCGAATTTTGACTGACGTAATCCTACTGCGAATATGGGCATCTGGAAGCCCAAATTTGAAATTTGAAATTTGTTTTATTACCGATTTCATATTTTGTAAAACTTTAACAAATTTTCCATTAACAAACTCCAGGATTTCAAAGCGAATCATGGCAACGTGGTACAGAAAAAACATTTTTATCTCCAGCGCGTGTGACTGTATATAGGAAATTTTAAAGATATGCTCAGTTTAAAATTATTTTGCGATATTGTTCTTTAACTAAATATTATGGTTTAAGAGCGAAAAACATGATATTTAATACGAGTAGATAAAGGTAACACACAAAATGTTTAAAATTGCCCCTTTGGACGTAATTTAAAATCTGAAATCCTTCGGATTTTTTTTTTTTTTTTTTTTGTGTGTGTGCGTGTTAAACTTATTGCAAAATGTGCTGCAGCGCACAGTGATGTTTAGCGCCTCAAGATTACTGGCACATGGGAGAACCTGGCACCCCCGTCGGGAGCGAAGTGGATAAATAACATAACCTGACCTAATCCAACCACAAAGTTAGTAATAAAAGAAAGGAAAAGCAACGATGCAGTGATAATCACGAGAAGTGCCAGTCTCACGTGAAAAGAATACTATTCAATCATAAATGTCTGAGTTGTACAGTAAGTCACAGATGAAGTCACTGATGCAGTGTGGCGGAGAATCTCTCTTCTTATAATAAACTTCATTTTCTGGTTATAAATCTCTATTGTCAAGGCTTTTGACAAGCGCAGGATGAATTGTGAACAAACTTCTCATTTGATAAAAGTAACCTTTCTGGACTCAGTATTGAAAGTTACCGATTGCCGGCTGAATAAAAGTTTGTGAAAAAGGGTTATTTAGTTTCTTTTAGTAAACAGGTATATAACAACCGCATTTTCTCGTTTATTTACCTGTCTTTTTTTACTGGTTTTATTGTCTGGAAATCGAGAGGAAAATTACGCGAATAATTTAATTTTAGTAGGACGCGGTTATAGGTACAATTTCACAAACTTTATAGCAGTCGTGGATAAACTGCAGGTTTAGCTTCGACTACGACGAATTAAAAGAACGTACATTTCGATAAGAAAGGTGTAGTAATATTGTTGCGTGATTACGGGTTCGTAATGGATTGAATGCACAAGTCGATAAAAAGTTAATGAAATTTATTCGTATCCCAAGTAATAAAACAAAATGCTGAGATTTCCTCACAGATATTTGTACAATATCAAAATATCTCACATCAGACTCGAGAACGAAAGGTGCCGAGATCGAGTCTCGCTAATTGCTGCTTAATTTTTCCGAATATTAAGTTCTTCGTTTTGTCTCTGTAATTTTTCTCAAGTCATGTTGACTTCCTTTTTATTTTTCCTTAACGTCTTTCATACATTTTTTCCTATTTCTGCTCCCTTTTATTAACTACTAGCCGCTGCGCGGCCAACCTTCGTCTGGCTTTTAAGTGTACCGGAAAAATGCCTAAAGAGAACACCAAACATTAAATTTGAAAACTGCACAGAATTTTACTCTGCATAACAATTTTATAGAAAAAGAAACAAACAACAACGGAAAAAAAATTCAGTTAAAAAGGCATTACATATAAAAAGCATACAATGAAAAAAGCAATATCCCTTAATACAAATATTACTTATCCTAATAAATAAATTAACCAACTTCCCTTTGCAAAATCTTAAGAACTCAAATGGTATAAACAGATTAAGAACTTAAACAGATTAAAAAGTATCATGCAAACATTTTTTACAATTAAAATTATATATAATTAAAACATAATATAAAATATTACAATGAAATAAGCAATATCCCTTGATACAATTTTTAATTATCCTAATAAAGTAATTAAACAATTTACCGTTGCAAAAAGAAACGACTTTTTAAGTTCTTAAACTTTTCAGTCCCTTAAAAACAGTAACATAAGAAGTACGATAAAAAAATTGTTGCCAAACCGAAATTTTTAAAAGAATGAAACTATTCAAAATGGTGCAATTTCATCAAAAATCTATCAACAACAATAAGAAAGGAAAATTGTTGTCAAAACTACATTTTAAAATTTCTGAGATGTGAGAAGTGTATTCGGAAGCTTCATTTAAAAAATTTTAAAAAAATACAAAATATTATTATTTTTCCAAAATTCTTTTTTTAAAAGGAGTCGAAAGGATTAAAGTTCAACGTGTCCAAAAATCAAAGGAAAATAAACAGCACATTTTTTAAAATAAGTTTTTTTAAAAAAAATTCCGCTGAAAAGGTGTTAAGCTCACCTTCCTAAATAAATTCGTATTTAATCGATTTATTGAAATACGAAATTTATTTTAAGTTCGTAAAATAGCTAAGTGTCTACGCTTCACGACGATGTAAAAATGAAATGTATAGAGTGAAATCTCGCTTTCCTGTAGTCCATTATGTCTCAAAATGACGCGATTTGGTCACAAAACATAAAATAAAAAAAAATAAGAAATCGAATTTCGAAAAAATCGCTTCGAGGTGCACTGTCTCTTGTGTAGATACACCTATGTACCAAATTTCGTGGCCCTGGGTCTATTAGCTTACTCGCAACACGAACGAAAGACACACACACACACACACGCACGCACACACACGCACGCACACACACACACACACACACACACAGACTCTTTGTTTTATTATATGTAGAGATGATATAAAGGGTTCTTTATCCTAGGCAGTAATAATTAATCCTTGGATATCTCACATTATAAACTACTATATATTAAAACTATATTTAAAACTATTGAAACGTTGAATACAACTCAATTTGAAATACAGAGCATGTTAACCTGATCTCACAGCGAATTTGCTACTATCAATAACAGCACTAAGTAAATAACTACAGTTTGCATAACAACAACAACTGAGCTGAGATGTTTTAATCCGGCTTTTATAAGCTTTTTAATCAAGTACATATTCTCGTAAAATCTATTTGTCTATTTTTCTGGCTAACAAAACAGTACAATTACGAGATATCTATTTATTAAATATTAAATGCAGGCGCTCTTGTATTTTTACTTTTGCGGCGTAGTTTCTCTTATTTCGTCACGCGCACGGGAAAATAAAACAATTTTAATTATAATACTAAATAAATAGCTAAATAAATACAAAATCCGTAACAGTATTAACATTAGAGTAAAATATAAACTGAAAGTTTATTTCTGATATCGAGTTTCCTGACATTAGCTGTTAAATAATCATTGAAAGACTTAAGTCGGTTTTCAATAATTATTGATTAATATAATATATTACATAATTAATGTAATATATTACATAATTAATGTAATATATTACATTAATGCAGTCACTGTTATATTTTCATTCAATAAATAATGTGCGATATGAAGTATACTAACATAGGGTATTCCAAATGTCGGATGTATTAGCGTTACATAGGGTATATTAGCTTTTCAGATATAGCAAAAATTCCAAAACGGATATTAATGGCAGACTATTTCAACGGATAAAATATTTCAATGGATAAAGCCCCTATACAGTTAGAAATAATACCATATTTGTCCCCTTTTTTTTCTTAATTTTACTCGCCAAAAGTCGTTAGGGGAAAATTATGCGAATGATTTAATTTCCGAACTTCGTGCTTACAATAAGAAAATAACAAATGAAGAGTAGTCATATATTAAGTTCTGGAAAATATCACAATATTATTTACTTAAAAGAAACTTATATTCTAATACGAACACATAGTATTATTAACATTACAATGTCTAATAAGACATCTTCATTTTTACTTCACTAAAACTTGAATCTCCCCCGTTCTTATTGTTGTCTCCGCTATCTCTTAGGCCTCAAATCGTTCACAAAGGTAAAAAAAAGAATGTGCAAATGACTCTTCAGGTTTGAATATCCTTACTTTTGTAAATATCGTCTGCGCGTGTGGTTAATTTCAGATAATTTCATTTTCAAGTCTAAATATCGTCTGCTTATTAATTGCATTTTTCTCTCTTTTGTTTTTGGCAACTATTGCCTATTATTATAGGCCTAGGAGGATGGCGTTTGCAATAGATATGCTAAGGAGGATAGAAGATGATGCTGAATTTCTGAAGCTCATAATGTTCTCCGACGGAGCATCCTCTCATCTTTCTGGCATTGTTAATCGCCATAATGTGCGCATATGAGGATCTGAAAACCCCCATGAATACCGTGAGGTACAAAGGGATTCCCCAAAGGTTAATGTGTGGTGTGGACTAATGCACGACCGACTCATTGGGCCTTTCTTTTTTACAGAAAAGATGGTCTCATCTGTCGTATGCTTAGACATGTTGGAAAACTTCGTATTTCCACAACTAGAAGAGCTTCAGCCACATGTCTTTTTGCAACAAGATGGTGCACCACCTCATTGGGGTACCAACGTTCGTAGTTCTTTGAATGACCATTTTACAGGAAGATGGATTGGGCGAGGAGGTCCAATTCCTTGGCCACCCAGATCACCTGATATAACGCCGCTGGACTTTTTCATTTGGGGATTTGTAAAGGACAACGTTTACAGGAGGAGAGTGTCGAACATTGATGACCTAAAAGCCAGAATTACAACCGCAATATCCTCTGTGGATGCCGACATGCTTGCCGGTACCTGGCGTGAAATTGAATATCGACTTGATATTCTCCGTGCGACGTTCATTGACAAGGGTCATGAAGCTTTTTGAGTCTATCTAACCATTTATGTTATTAATTTTAATCTATCTTTATTATTTTATGGGTTATTAAACATCAAAATGGGTTCGGGACTTTATAAACACCCTGTATTATGTTGGCATAAATTTGAACCGTTAACAGGGAAAGTCTTGATCTGACTTTCGAAAATAGTTAAACATTTTTTAATACATTGTGTCATACGTGCAGGTTTAAATACGTTAACTGCAAATGCTAACAATTAACAAATACTATGTTTCTTATAACACAGTAATAACTTCTTATTTTCTTCTTCTTCTAACACATTTCTCATATCTATTCGGAAATATAACTTGAGATATTACATTCAAGGATAATTTCACTATTCCAAGTGATATATAAAACAAAACCTTTCTTTGCTTTTTATAACCTGTAAACTATATTTATATTTAAATATACTAAATATTTTTTAAAGATTAAAAGTGCCGTATATTTACCACAGGCTATTTATATAAACAGGCGCAGCATGAATATACCTCTGATATTAAAGAACACTGCATTTTATGTAAGATGGATCAGCAAGATTCAATGCTAGGAGAATTTGTTGTTGGGTGTCAATAAGTTTTGACATGTAATTTAGGCAGTGATGGATGAGGCATTCTATCATACAATCTGTGTGCTTTTACTTCTCAATATAAAATTAGGAGTTTAAACAACAAGGGGTTAAAAAGGTTTAATAACAGATTAGAAATAAAATATAGAGTATTTATTATATCGATCCTGTTGCAAACATGACCAAAACTAGAAAACGATTAGATTAAAAAAATCTAAAAGGTTTCGGATTTTAACGACTGCACATAAGGGTTATTTTAAAGTTTAATATTATTTTTCACTATAGATTGTCAATAGAGTTGGCACAGGTGGAATAGCGAAACATTTTAGAGATGTAAAATATTTTGTGTTTTTTATTGTATTCGTATATATCATAAATTAAATGCATTTTGATTCAAATGAAATGGATTTAAAAGTAAAAAAAAATATTAATCGTAAGAATTGCAACTATTGCTTTTAACTAGTTTAGTTTGTTAATGAATAATGCATGATAAAATATGTAAGAATAATGTTTTACATTTTTCGAATGGCAACAAACACGAATGAAAAGTGAAACAAGGCATTAAAATGAAACAACACCAAATCATGTTTCGATTTTTATATCCCTTTTGGGCTAATAAGTCTATGCTAAAAATTAGACTAACCGATCAGCATCTACAATTCATGATAACAAAAATGCTGAGTAATTTTACTCCAAGGTTAAAAACTAAAAAATCCAGCACCATGGAGTGATGTAACTCTCGTCTCAAATTCCATGTTGATCGAATGGTGTATCTGAAAGCAGCAGAACAATTTTTAACCAAAATTCGAGAACAATTTTAACAAAATAACAAAAAAATTCACTTATTATCTATTTATTAAAATATACATAAACAACAATAACAATAATAGTGACAGCTAAATATTAAATTTTGTACTGACATCTATTTCATACGATTCTAGTATGTTGAATTAACCATTAACTAACTTTCTTTTAAACTTCAGCATAACCCGAAAATTTCAAAATATTGAAGTGCCGCCACAGTAATATCTCTAACTTATTTATTCTAACTTTTTACTTCCCTGTACGAAGTAAAGGAAGTATTGTAATGGCGAAAATTTTCGAGTATCATGTTTCAGCCAAAATATCTATTTTGACCGTCATCGAATACAATTTAATTCGAATCGATTTTTTTTGCCTGATATCTGTGCATGAGATCAGAATAAATGACTCTTTTTCCGAAAACGGTTACAAAAAAAGATTTAAAATTTATTCAGAAGAGATGTTTTTCGTGACGTATCTCGCACAACTCAAAAACGAGTATCCTCAGAACGTTGAAATTTTGCATATCAGTCTGCTATAACATGTGGTTGCGCACCGTCCTTTTTGGTTGCAATTGGCCGCACCAAAGAATATACTAGTCTGCTACTCAGTTCCGTGAGCTCAGTTTTTTTATTGTGATATCTTGGTAAATTGTGGATTTTTTTGCTTTAAAATGATTGAATTATGTTGCTCGTATATTCCGGTTAAGGTTTTTATGCCTTCAGTCAACCTAAATGCAATAGTTGTAGAATTATCAACAATTTAAAGGCTGTTTAAGTGCAGCTAAGCCTAATTTTTGTTTACCATGTTTACCATAGCAGACATATTTGTTTATGTTTGAAACTTAGCAGAATAGTGAATTCAGTTTCTGCACCTTCAGTGTCTTTTTGCCCAGTGGGACCAAAATTAATCTTTCATTTTTGTGCACCGAAAAATTTGCCTTGTTGCCTGCTGGGCGAATTGCTTGTTTTTGAGTAGAAACTCTAATTTTAATTGTAGAAACTGTTCTTTAAATTGCTTTAATTGTATTCGATGTTTTATATTTTTCTATATTTTTCAATTTTTGATAAAGCTATTTTGAGGTATTATGTATTTTTGCCTTACCACAAAGTGAATTAATTGAATAAAAACTATATCTCTAATGAAATTCGAGGAAAAAAGTTTAAATAAAAGGCAGCAAAAAATGCTTATAATTTAACATTCCGTGCAAAGAAGTCATGTGGTGTATACATCATATTTTTTACTTCAATGGTAATTTCGCATCTGAGATTAGTCCTTATCTTTATGTTTCTAAATCTATAAGTACTGTATTTGCAAAAAATACATAGTTAAAATGTATTGGAGATCCACAAGTGGCAGCGAGTTTCGATTTTTTTGAGACCACTGTTCTATAGGATGGGGCGTAATTAATTTTATAATTTAAATAAAGAATAACATTAATTTCTTTCAGCATTATTTTTTTTTGCACTTTTAATATTGAACACCACAACTGACACAAACACGTTTACATAAAATTTTAAAATAACGGCTAATATTCGATCATGAATGCTACGCGTTCGTGGGTGAGGGTCTGAATAATCATTCCAAACGAACAGGAAGAAATTCGCAGTTTATTATGACAAATGATGGCACACAGTACTATAAATAACTGCTGATAGCTCAAAGAAAATGCAAATAATAAATAATACGCAAAACTTCCTTCCTTTCCAAAAATCGTAAATTCACAATGCACCTCACAGAATAAACTCTTAACACTTTGACTGCCATGGCTATCATATGTGATATCCAGTGATATTTCCGTTGAGACACTGGCTATCCGATATGATAGCCATGGTGTTTCAACACTTCAGGCCATGGCTATCAAATATGTTATCAGTTACATGAAAATCGTATTGGAGCTTGATTGTTGGGCGCCCTACGATGTGTTAGGTATACGTGGTTTGCGCAAATTGGTATATGTGACGATTTTATGAGCTAAGTTTTATGAAAAATTAAATATTTGGAACATGCAACAAAAAAGAGAATATATATAAATAGAGAGAGAGTATGTGATAAATATACATAAAATATATGATAAATACATATATTTGCAATTTGTGAAAGTAAAAAGAATATAAATACATCATGTTATTGCCTTTATTTCAGGATAAAGTTACATTCAGTGTTTAGCATTGAAGCAATTACGACACATTTGAGGCTGGTCAGGACAATTGTCACAGTATGTGGAAATTAGCTTTGCTTTTTTTCTGGCTTGTTCACGACCCTCTGTCTTAGAAATATTGATACAGCATATATGGCATTTACGTAGTACCTTTTTACCATTTTCATGGATCCTATCAATCAGGTGCTGCGTTTTTTTACTTGTTTGCTCATTACGATCAGGATCTATAGCCATACCAAGCAACTGGAAAACTAATCTCTCTCTAAATTTACGAATTTTCATTTTGGATTTTGTTACATGTCGATATACAACCCATGCGTTAACTACTGCAACGCCTAACAACAATTCTAATCCTAGTTTTCTGTACCACTAACACCTTT
>KK120096.1:153085-163324 GCA_000611955.2 Stegodyphus mimosarum | reverse complement strand
CTTGAGGAGCTGGACCAATGCCATAAATTTTGAGATTTATGAGAAAAAAAGAGAGAGGCAAGATTATGAGTCTCATGCATTTTATTCAGGGAAGGTGATCGAGAGGAGGGAAGGGGTATGGAGACACGTGAAATCTTGAGTAGTAATCTTGAGCTGGACCAATGCCATAAATTTTGAGATTTATGAGAAAAAAAGAGAGAGGCAAGATTATGAGTCTCATGCATTTTATTCAGGGAAGGTGATCGAGAGGAGGGAAGGGGTATGGAGACACGTGAAATCTCTGTGAGTAGTAAAATTTATGATCTCCGGGTTTTACATTTCTCTAGCTTGTTCTTGATTTACTGTCTGCGAGCTTTACCTTTAGAAGGACAGAGTAGTCAATGTATATCGTACAAGGACCTTTTGAAATGGTTTACTCATCTGATTCGGGAACAAGAATATGTTGTCGAGGGTTTCGAAAGTAATAAAAGACATTCTTGATTTCCAGAACACCGAGAGGAAATTTTAAGACTGAAATTATATTTGGATTTTACAACTTTCTCCTCGATACGACACTTGGAGTATTTCATAGTAAGGAGAAAGCTAATATATTTCGTAAGGAGCTGATAAAATTTTATTTGAAATAGTTTAATGTTAATGATTATACGTTAGCTATATTTTTATGTTTATTAACCGCTGGTTATGATTCGAGCTTCACTTTAACTCCTTTTATCCGTAGTCCTCACAAAATACAAATTATTTGGTGTGTATTTAAGCCATGGTTTGTTTCAAAATTAGAGATTCTGGCAGCCTCCTCTTGCGGTTACGTACTATCACCAGCTCTGCCAAAATGATTCCGGCGTTAGCGTTTTGCTAGCCGACGTTTAAAATACGCGCCGTTAATTATCTTGAGATAGCATAGGTCGTCTATTTTGCTTGTAGGCCCAGACTAAGGTTCCTACATTGAAATTACTTCATCTTATGTTAATTTAAATACCAAGTAGCGGAGGTTCGTCTCTAGCCCAAGTAATGCCTTCTGGTCATATAAAAGTTAAACATAAATGCCATTTTAACCTTTCTAAAGCGATGCTTCGCTTCCCAGTCAAGTAGGCCGTCCAACCGGTACAGTGGTTAGCGTCGCTGACTGCCGTATCAAAGGGTCCGGGTTCGAATCACGGAGAAGGCATGGATGTTTGTAAATGTATAGCGTCTGTGCGGCATGGAGTAACTCTAAATTTGCGGCGAGCCGACAGTCCTCTCAAGTGGTTTGGTGGAAGGGAAGAGGGATGGCAGACCCTCGGACCCGTCTCCCCGCGGTGCTCTCCATCCAAATTGGGGGCGGACCTGAACAAAATCCCCCCGTCACCTGTAAGGTGATCAAGGCTTTTGCCAAAGACAAAATAAACTAGCGCTCTTTGCCACGAGGTATTTCGTGGGCTTGGGATAATGTTATGGTCAGACAAGTTAGCATAAGTAACAACAACCAGTCAAGTAGGGTCTGCAAAATATTGAAATAAGCCATTAGATATAGCATAACCCTAAATGTTTGTGACAAACACTGATCTCTTCTTAAAGTAGCCTTTCCTTTTGTTTAACCTTCTGAAGTCATGCGAACGAAGTTCTTTCGTGTGCCCGTGATCTTGGAGCCATAAACTATTTACCCATAAAACCCACGATGTATATATGCTGAATATCACTACGCGTAGACTATGTACCGTATTTTATAATTAAGAATGACATGCAGAATAATTCCTTTAAAACCGAATTTTTGTTTCTTGATTATGTTACTTAAATGTTATTTCTTATTACATAAACAAGCTATATTTTATTTGGGTAAATATAGCTTAATATTTTTATAAACAAGCTATATTTTATTAAACAAGCTGTATTTTATTTAGCTATCCATTTATGTTCTTAATTCTTAAAATAAAAATTCAGAATAAATTAAAATGCAGTATTAGTAATAATCGTTATATACTCATATTTAAATTATTTATGTACAATAATGAGTAAAAATCTTAAAAAATTGAATATCAGAACTTATTATATATACTGCTGCATTTGCTTATAAGAGCTGTATGCCTCTTGCACAGCGTGAAACGTGTCTGAATTAGAAATTCGCTTGTTAAAGTCTCATATTTTACTTTCGTAGAATAAAATAATAAATAATATTCATAAATAAAATGCTAATACTCTAGAGCAGTGATTCTCAACCACCGTGCTGCCAAATTCTTAAAGTGTGCCGGCAAATTTTAGAAATGTTTATAATAAAAATTATAATAGGTTTAATCCTAGTATGCGGTACGCATGAGAATTGGCGAAATTTGGTTTTTGAGACATTAATAAACGCGCCAATTGTTTTGTCCAAGCTACTTTTGGTGCTCTGGAGGAGAGCACATTTCGGAACATTTTCGCGCATGTTAAGTACATAATTTAAACTGAGAAGTTCTGATTGGTACAAATGGGAGACTAACTTACTTATCAGATATTTTTGTTATTTTTTAATAACATAAATTCAAGTATGCAAGGGCCAAAAGAAAATGTATTAAACTCAACAGAGAAACTGGTAGAATTCCAAAAACAAATAATTTTATAGAAGAATAAAGCTCAGGAAGGCAATTTGGAAAAGTTGAGTCAGTTCCTAAAGATTTTAATAAAATTATTCATAAAATTGTTATAGACCATTTGGCAACGTTAAAGGAGAGAATTATTCATTATTTCCTAAATTTAGGTATAAAAAAATTATTTTGTTCGTAATCCATTTGTGATAACGAATACCTCTGTATTTAAATTAACTTTGAATGAAGAATAATCAAGATTTAATTTTAAAATATTCGGAAGAATCACTTAATTCATTTTGGATTAACATTAGATACGATTATCCCATGATGGCCAAAAAAGCTCTCAAAATATTATTACAACTTTCTACATCTTATTTGCGTGAATTCGGATTTTCAGTATTGACTAACATAAAAACGAATAAAAGATCGAGACTGTTAAATGTAGACGATATGAGAGTAGCATTGTCATTTTTACAACCAAATATAAATGAAATTATCAAAAAACATCAAGCACAAATTTCTCATTAAAAGTATTCTTATTATTAACTTGTAATTAATTTCTTAATAAACGTATTGTTGTTTTTGCAATACATATTATTTTATTTTACGTTCAAAATTATTATCATAAACTATTTTACACAGTGTATTATAGATAAATAAACAACTGTTAAACTTATTTTTTAATTTGTGTGCCGTCAAATTTTGAAATCGTTAAAAATGTGCCATGACAAAGAAAAGTTTAAGAATCACTGCTTTACAGATTCTATTAAGTCAAATTTCGCGAAATTATGGCGTCGGCGTATCAAATACGTAATTTTGGGTCGTCAGTGACACGTCGTTTCCTTCTACCACATTTCATGCAGTTGGTGCACGGAGGAAAACTGACCCATATTATATATGATGTACTGGAAGCGAAGATGTTAAACTAAAGAACTTTTGCTTGGTAAGATATTGCGTTAAGTAAAACAGTCATATGGGAAACAAAATTAAAGACCAAATATTTTGCGAACATAAAATTGTTTATCACGACAAAAAAAAACATATCGCTGTTTTGTTTAAGTGGAAAAATTATGTTGAAGGCTCCCTATAAATAACTAATAATAACATAACATGTAAGAAAAACTATCTGGTAGAGGAATAACAGTAAGCTTTGGAATACATCCGTGTAGTCTGTACTGTTAAATAATGAAGAATCTCTATGTGACTGGAATATAACAAATTATACGAAAATCAACACACCGAAGTTAAAGGCATGAAAAATTTTATTTCTGAATTAAAATACAACAAAGACTATTAACAAACAAAATCATAAAGAACATCTTTGAAACACCCGTTCTCTCAAAGCAGTTATCAGAAAATTGCTTCTACGAGGCGAGAAGTTATTTCCAGAAGAAAAACATTTCCCCGTTGTTAGGAGCGCGAGCCCCTGTACACTGGTGCACAGTGAAATGTCTGAACTTTTGACAGAGTTTGGCTGGAAGAAACATTATTGAATATTTAAAGCGTGGTTCTTTCTGAAACCACGTAAGATCTAAGCCCAACAGCCCATATGGATGTAGAAAATGAAAATTCGCTACCTTTACAATATATATATATGCATGCATATTCTTCGCACTGCGAGAAAAGGCAGCGTGTAGAGCCACCGAATTTGAGCACACTTAGGCCTCCATACGAACATGTGTACCTAAATCTCAAAGCTGGGATTTTGAATTTCCATTCTGTTTTTATTTACTTGTATTTTGTGCGAAATTAATGAACTTGTGATTAAAAACCTTATGTTGCCTCTTTGCAAAGCGTTATCTTTCAAATTTGATTAGAAACTCAGTGATGCAAAAGAAGGGTGTTACCACTGAGCAAAGCGCAATTTGTCTTTCGAATTTAATCGCATTGTAGAAAAACAGTAGCACCTAAGCAGCTGAAATTTGATCTCACATAGTCTCCACCCGAATATGTAAACTGCGGAGGAAAAAAAAGGGTCAGTGCTACATTTCCTGCCCTACTGGGTCGTTTGACGATATTCAAATTGCGTTTTTCATGCCTTGAAAGCGCGACTTAGGATATATATTACATTTATGTATAGCAATTCCTTTAATATTTATTTTAACACAAAATCGTACTTTTTCTGAAAAAACATAACAATTTTTCCCCTGTTTCGATTCACGACTCAAATTATGCCAAACTGCCAAGTTTTGTAAAAATCGCAAGAGCAGTTTTTAAAAAATTAGTTCTCAAAATTTTAGCACGTCAGTGTTCATTGAATTTAAAATACGTACATTCATGCAAATTCATTGAATTTTGATATTTATTAATATTTGTTTTCTTGTTAAACTTACTTGATCCCTTCTTCCAGAATCCTAAGCTAAATCCAAATATACTACTCACATTTTTTATGATTTATCTTTAAAATTTGTATTTTTAAATATTTTTTATAAATTTTTCGAAAAACTGTTTTGTATTATAACCTATAAAAGTTTTAACATCGTCTTAAAGTACATGTATTTCTAGGCACATCTGCAGAAAATTAGAGTTTTTCATTCAAAATTTTCTGAGATATACATGAATTTACATGGTAGAGCGTTTTGAAATTTGTCATCTTGTTTTTGAGCGATAATAACGCCAAATGTGGTTTACGCACTTTATTAAAATTATTTGAAAGTATGAACGATGACTTCTTTTCCGTCTCTGCAATGAAAAAAAGCAAAGAAAAATAGGTTGCTATAAATTAAGAAGTTCGCTAAGTAAATTTTGAGGCAAACTGAAAAAAAAGCCGCTAAGATAATTTTTTCAATTTCTCTGTAAATTTCGCACCAAATTTTACAAAATTTAATATTAAGTTATATTTTGAGTAGTAGGATCAAAATATGAAAAATAATTGGCATGTCATCCCCTTTTTTTAGTCCAAAGAGGCTTTGTTCCTGAAAGACTATTGTTTTCGTTTTGCGATTTTGTGTTGATTCGCTATAAATGTCCGATTCACTTTTCAGAATGTTGCCAAAAAATTTTATCACCCTGTATTATATTTAAAGAAATTAAATAATGAAAAAGCTGCATAAATGTATATATATTTCTCCAAATGTGATAAAACAACAGTCCATAGAGCCATCCAATTCTGAATAACTTACGTTTTCACCCGAATATGCACATCTGGAAGCCCAAATTTGGAATTTGAAATTTGTTTTATTATCTATTTTATGTTTTGTAAAACTTTAAGGAATTTTTTATGAACAAACTCAAGGATTTAAAAGCAAGCAATTGCAACAAAGGGAAAAAAAACCTTTTTATCTCCAGTGCGCGGAACTGTGTACTGGAAATTCTAAGGATATGCTCATTTTAAAATTATTTTGCGACGTTGCTCTTGAAGTGAATTTCATGGTTTAAGTGCGAAGAACATATTTAATAAATAAAGGTAACACACAAAACTTTAGAAAAACACCCTTTTAGGCGTAATTTAAAATCTGAAACATTTCAGATTTTTTTTCCTCACAGTGTACATCTTGATGTCCGAATTTTAATTTTTTTTTAAATTACTTATTTTGTATTTTAGTAATTTAAGGAAATTTTCATTAAAACTCCGAAATATATTTAATAATAATTAATAAATTTATATCCTCATTCCGCGACACGTAAGACATTTATGTTTCAAATTTAATCAGAAAACGCAGTGGCACGAAAGAAGTATACTGCCACTTGGAAAATTGCATTATATTTGTATTTCGAATTTTATCAAACTCAGAAATTTAAAAGCAATATGCTGCCAATGCTCGAATTGAAATATTTTTATCTTCCACATGGCAATATTTTACAGTTCATCAAAGAATAAGGTAATATTTGATATTTTAAAAATTTATTCTGCTGTTTGTAAACAAACTAACAAACGCAGGTTTGCAGGGATTGGGCAGTTTACTATCCCAGCCCATTAAAATTACATTAGCTGGATTGATTAAAATCATTAAATATTTTTTCCTTGTTTAGGGTATCTATTTTAGGCTGTTGACCGTGTAAGCAGGTAGTTAATATTCGCTAAATTATTTGACTCAGAAATACAACACAGATCTTATGAATAAAACAATCTTCTTTCTTAACACTAGATTAAATAATATGTTTATAAAATAAGTTATGTAAATAAGAAAATATAATATTGAAAAAGTTACGCAGTTAAAAATACCAATTAAACTTAGCAGTTTTTTTTGTAAAGTAATATAAATGCGTTTAGTAAATTTTGTTCTTCCAAGGGGTAATTCGCGAGAGACCAAGAGGAAATTCCATAGAATACTTACGTCATATTCTATTTTCTTGAGCCCACGAACTATCTTCGAAGATTTTCCTCATGTGAAATCAAGTCAAGGTTAAATCCCCTTGCAAAATCCTGCACGAAAGGGCGTTTCCCATAACCAGATTATCTCACGTGAGTAGATGCATTTAGGTAGTGTAATTTATGTGAAAGTACTTGTCAGTTATGATATTCTTCATGTTTGGAGACTTGAACATCAAATCAACCGATAGATTTGTAAAGTAAAAATATGCGTCTACACAGCTTAGTGCAAAGTGTTTGTGACAGCTACTGACAGTTGAATTTCAGAGTAACTCGTTCCATCGAAATTTTAGTTAGTGAGAATACGTTAAGTGCAGCTTAATGTGATGGCTTTTTACACAACTATTTTGATAACATTAACCGAAAGATAACAATAAACGATGAGAAAAAATTGCATTTAAAACAGAAATAGAATTTAACTAAACGTAAATACAAAGCGAAACAAATGAATAAGTATTTTCGCAGCATTTTAATGAGGAAAACGGGGAAAGGAAAAATCTGTTTATGAATTATTCGTTGCTTCTTCTTTCTTCATTTGTATCACAATTAGAAAATCAGACAGTTCTTGTACCGTTTTAGCAATTCCTTTAACTTCTTGTACATTAAAAGCTCTTTATCTCTTTCACCATTGCTGTTTTCACACATTTACTGGTATTATAAGATCATCCAATTCTTCATTTCTCTTTTCACGATTGTCATTGTCGACTAATTCTTTGATTTCTCCTTCTTCCATATTTGAAAATTCTTCGCTGCCTATTTGCAATTTGTACGATTTCTTGGCATCATTTTTAGTCGATGGAAATCTTTTAAAATTAGTGGCAGCTTCTGGCGAGAAAGCATTCATTGTTGATGAATTCATTTGTTCCCTTGCGAGTTCCTAAGTGCCATTAGTTTGTCGTACTTTTCTTCATCGAGTGCTTTATTTGCACAGATATAAAAGTGTCTGACCTTAATAGGATTTGAATGTTTTTATGATTCCTTTATCAATTGGTTGGATTAAGGAAGTGGTGTTCTGGGGAAGAAATAAAACCTCTAAACCTGAATGCAACGTTGTGAGGGTTTCCGTACCATGTCCACGAGCATTACCTAGAATTATAATAACTTTAAATTCCAGGTTCTGCTGTTCGAAGTAATGTTTGACAAACATAAAGTCAAACAGAAATTTTAAGAAATAAACAGAAATTTTAAGGTTAAACAGAAATTTTAACGTTAAATAGAAATTTTAAGGAATAAATTTCCAAACCAGTCATTAAAGAAGCTAATCGCAACGCGGTTGACGCTCTGCAACGTAGCGCCTATAATTAAAATTCTTGTACAAATTAAATGCAAACAATAAAGCTAAGAAGTATACACAGAATTGCATTCCATATGTCCGCGTTCGGCAAGGGCTTACTGTACACAAGATTTGCGTTTTAAGTGGCAGTTTGAAGACATAGCTAAATCTTAACATAATTTGCATAAATAATTAAAATTAGAAAGGAATTTTACTTAAAAACATTTTAGATTGTTATTCCTAAAGGGATACAACTGCTTGTGAATATTAATAACGTATTTTAGCGTGAGAGTATTTAAGGCGAGGGTTTTGAGTATTTTAGATGTAGGACGTTTCCCAGCAACGCTTGCAGCTGTACCTTCTGCCTCCCTGATATGACACTTAATATTCCGGCATTAGCCATTTGCTAGCCGACGTTAAATCGCGCCGCTTAAGTTGAGCCAGGTTAGTTAGGCCAAATTTGTGCAGTCCCTGGCTACGATACTTTTAAACTTCATGATTTAAAACTTTTAGATTTAAATTTATGATTATACTATCTGCAAATGGCAGAGATTTTTTGTATCCAAAAGGGGTACTATCTGTTTACATTTAAGTTTAATGAAAAGATTTATTTAAAGAGTAGCAGAACTTTGTCGTACTTATATAGACGAAGCGATAATTCTCTTGTCAGTCTAAGAAGCTCTGAAGGACATTTTAGTTAATATTAAACAGTCGAGACCCTATATAGTAAATCAGAAAAGACTATGGCTGGTTGATATTAGAGGGAAAAATCAACCTTGAATTATTTTAATTTGTTCTTTAACCAACTAGTCAAGAAGATTTGAAAAGAAAATAGTAAAAATCCCAAATTTTGAAATTAAATACCTCGGTCAGTTTTCACCCGTTCTGTGTAAACATTTTGATCTATAATTATCTATAATTATCCATAATGAGTATTAAAGTTTTCTAAACGTAAATGAGCTAACTGAAAGCATTATAAAATGTTACATTTTATAACGTTTGTAAACTTTATAAACTTAAATTTAACAAACCTCTCTTTGCATCGTTTAAAACCTTTTTATAACTGGAAGTAATATATCTACGACCAACAGTTGCGAAAATAAACGCCCAGTAAGGACTTTGATGGATACGGTGTATACCATGCATATAATCAGAGATTTTTTACGAAATATTTTAAAATTCTCAACATGCAAAATGTTGTAGCACGTTTAGGCCAAACTATATATTTAAACCTTAGAAGTGCCTAAGTTTAATACCTACAGCAAATAGGAACAAAGATTCCGTAAAGTCAGGAAATTTACAATCTCTAAACAAGTAATACAACCGCTTACTTTTAAGCCAACAGTTATATATTTGTTCAAAAGTTAACAAATCTTCAAAATTTGTAATACATTTTGTGAGACAGATCACAAAATATGGTTAAAAAAGTAACAACTATTTATTTGTTTGCGAGTTTTCATTGGCAATAACTATACTATATACTATCAATAACTATACTTGGTATTTGTGTAGACTAACTTAAACCATTTCTTGTCCAGGGCATATGCTGATGCACTCCGGGGCCCAAAGGTTAAGAATGCAGAAAAAAGGTACTGCACGCCGTGCCCCACTAGGGTTGTTGTGCCATTGAGTTTTTTTTAAATTTAAACCTTTAACATTTAGATTAGCGATTAGGTAAATCTTCAGCTAAATGGTATATTACAGCTACAGTATTTTTTCGACACAAGAACACATATAGATTTAAAATACGTTGGCTTCCAAAACTTGGGCAATAATACAAATTTGCCTTTTTCGAAAGCGTAGTTGCATTTAAGTGGCTGAAAATCGCTTAGTTGCGGATGCCAGTATGCAGGTATGGAAAGTTACAGACAATCGATATTGATTGGACGAAAACATGCTAATTAGCCAGTCGTTGAAGACAACAGCATTCTAAAGGACTTTATTTAAATGCTGATACGAAGTATATCTAAGTTTTGTAAAATAAACTTTAATAATATTCGTGCTTCGATGGTTCAAAGAAAATGAATAGCAGACAGCCACTTCTGGTATGCTGTCGAACACGTTGAAGTAGGACAGTCAATGAAAGATGTCACCGTTTTCTTTGGTGTTGATCT